>PVIH01002003.1:0-94784 GCA_004025045.1 Sigmodon hispidus | reverse complement strand
GAGACATCCCATGATTTCACTGTTAGGAATTTTTGGGGATTTTCTTAATTAAATAAATTGACTGGAAGATGTAGTCCATTCTAGGCAGCAAGCAAGTAAGAATGCATGCATTAGTTTCCTGTGTCTTCTAGCTGTGGCTGTGATATGACTTGCTGTCTGAAGTTCCTGCCTTGATTTCCCCCCCAATGATGGACTATAACCTGGGACTGGTAGTGTGGTATAAATCCCTTTCTTTACTATGCTGTTTTCATTAGTTTACTTTTTATCACAGCAGCAGAAATGCAACTAGGATAAAATTCTATCTAACAAAAGAGGTTGGGGAACAACAAAATAAAGAACAAGAGGAGAGAGAGAGAAAGAGAGAGAGAGAGAGAGAGAGAGAGAGAGAGAGAGAGAGAGAGAGAGAGAGAGGAGTTACAGACAAAAAGAATTGAGGCTTAGACACAGGAATGTGGGGTACTTCCCTGACCATCAGAACACTAAAACACTAAAAGCTCACTCCTCTCAGAGTGTATTAGGCCCAACACATTTCTTCTTACTTTGAAGAAAAAATTATGGCATATTAATAAACAGCAAACCCCATTTCAAGAGAGAGCATACATCACACCCGACAGATGTGGCAGAGATGTTGGCATGATCACATCACATATTTAAAATAACTATAATGAATATGCTAATAGCACTAATAAAGAGACTATTGCTTAAGAATTTGAAAATTTAATTCAATAAGCAATTTGCATCCTATTGTCTTAAACACTGTGCATTTTTGTTTGCTTTTATATGACAAAACATCTTTCTTACTAGGTAGAGAAAAGAAGGTGTGAGAGGGATGGAGACGAGGTTTTATTTAAGGATGGACAAGGAACAAGTTCATGTCAGAATGTGAGGGAGACGGGGTAGCACATGTCTTCATAGAGCAGAGATCTGCTGAAAATCACCCTGTGAAGGCAGGACATGGCTGGAAGTGGTGACACTCGCACCTGAAAAATATGACAGGGAAACCCAGAAGCATGGGGGTCAAGGTTGAAGCTTCAAGGATAATGAGACACACTGGCCTTTTACCTCAGTGGCTCATTTCCTTTGATTGGTGTTAAGCTTTCTAAGTTTGTATACGACCTTCCATGCAGAAGCAGTGGTTTTGAACAATCACAGAATGTAGCCTTTCTCTGCTTAGCATCCTTTGGTTTACAATTTTCTGACATCATTGTGCTGTGAAAGCTGAGTGCCCTCAGTGGAAACTACCCCTGAAGCTTTGAGTTTTGTTATGCAGTGGCATCCCCTCCCCTGGTGCTAGGCAGGAGTTCCAAAGAACCATGCTTTTATAGATGCCCTGTGGGGCACTGTGCTGCTCAGTAATGATTTTCAACAAATAATAGGTTTAAACACACTTTCAATTTACTGTGTTTTGAGTAATAATATGTTTATGGGGGCTCAGATTGAGTGTAAGATTACAATTCTGCATGTGTGTGGAGGTTCTAATTTATTAACACCTAATTACATGCTGTGGTTTGAGTTTACAAGTCGACAGAGTGGTTAGCTGTAGCCCTTGCCCATGATCTTTCAAGGGGAAGGGCAGTACCTATTGACACGCTGTCCTCTCAGAGCTATGTTCCACAAAGGAAGAAAAAGTAAGACCTGTGATCTCCTGTTGTTTGTGGCCAAGTTGTTCAGAAACTAGAGCTTGGAAAAACACACTCTAAAAGACTGATCATAATGGTACAAGTGTCTTTCTTTACTTCTGGCACACCTATCTCGGGACAACTAAAAAATCAACAAGTTTGATGTTCAGATATTTCAAAAAGACCCATCACCCATTCAACACAAGGAACTGGTGTGTTTAAAAGAATGAGGCTGGATTGAGAAGGGTCTTTCACTCCTCATCTCTGGGCTGCATCCAGAAAGAACAAGACTGACCAAATGTCACTCTAATTAGAAGGCAATAACATTCCAATGCAAAATGAATTCCACCCTTTGAACTTGCTTCAAGGCGACATTTGTCTTCATTATGTGATGTGCATCCATGGCTTGGCAGCTTTGTCTGCTTTAAAGAGGCTTGTACTGTAATAATGGCAAGGGGGGACCTTCTGCCTGACTGAGTGCCTGGGGTGTGCCCCAAACAAGGTGCTACTCAGCTAGACATGGCCAACTTTCATATTGATTTCCAGTAAGTGTATAAGAAAGAGAAATATCCCTGACAGATTGTGGAAAGGATGTTTATGAAAATGAGAACAACTAATAGGTTACAGTCTGTGATTTCTCTCAATCTCCCAGAGTTCAACATTTCTCCCATTTCCATTCTGACTTTCATTAAAATGTAGAACTCTGTTGGGAATATAGGCAGGTTAATGCCAAGGTGCAGCTTATATGTGTAGTATATTTTGGCCATGAGCAATTGATTTTTTTTTCTTTTTCTTCAACCTTCACAACCTGGCAGGATCTCTTTCCTCTGCAGTTGTAGGAAGCAGACCTTAAGACTTAGCCTTTGGAAAGTTTGAGGTTACTGAATGAAGAGCTGACATGAAGTTTGTTCCCTTCTCACTTTCTCTTCTGCCTTTCTAAGAGTTAAAATATCAGTGCATTCATTCTTATTCTTTCTCCTAGTGCCTTGGAGAGTCACTGTAGAAGCCAAGCCCAGAGAAAAAAATGGGAGTAATATGTGACATCTCCTAGAAGTCAACTTATAATGTGAAGAAGGGTAATGCAAACAGCAAAACTGGTGTGATGAGACTCCTGGATATGAATAGTAATGCATCTGATTTGTAGGAAATTATTAATGAGAATTCTTCAAAGAAGCTGTCTACATACTGATTAAAATCCTTTTCCTAGGAACAAGCATTTCAGTCTCCTTTATTATATATGTCTAAAACCAAAATGAGAAATTGGATTATTCCAAGTGGAAAGAAAGCCTTGAAACCAGAGTAAGGGAAATTTTACTTCATTGTATTCAATACTCTGAGTCAAAATATTCTCCTATTTATAGCTAACATCTTCCATTGGAGGTTAATATGGCTTTTAATGCAATATTATGAAGTAGAATTAAAAAATATAAGTTGTTGATATTGTTTGCTTTCAAAATAAATGTACCATTCTAACTTTTATAATGCTAGAAAAAACCTGAAAAGAATATAAATGGAAAATGATAGAGGGCATAGAGAATTTTACAAAGATGTTTGTTGTGGTTGGATATCATCTTCTATACATGGATTCTCCATGAACCAATTCACTACAAATCAGATTAATACCTCATGGGTTATTGTAGTCAAATAGCAGACATTTTTATTAATCTGATTTATTATTTTTATAGGAAAAGTTATGAATAAAACCAGACATCTTTTGATGTACAATGATTCCATTAATGAAAAATAGCATAAAATGGACTTTATGTATAGCCCATATGTAAGTCTTGATCTGGGTCTTAGCCTGCATTGTGTTACTGTGTGCAAAGCCATGAATTCTCCATGTTCCTGGAGACAGAGCATTCTGAGGTCCAGCTGTTTGCATGTTGTCAAGGAAGGAGAACAGGAAGAAAATGAGGAAGGAGAAAGAGAGAGACAACAAACTGATCTCTTCTCAGGATTTTTGTAGTATTTATTCTTCTTCCATGATAATCACACCAATTACCTTGTTTTAACTACTTCTTTTATTTTTTTGAGATTATAACAATTTTATCATTTTCTCCTTCCCTTCACTTCCTCCAAATTCTCCCATATACTCCTCCTTGTTCTCTTTCTAAATCTTGGCCTCTTTTTTTTTTAATCAACTATTGTTGCATGCACATATACATATATGCACATATATATGCATATGCATGGGCATACACACATATTGAGATATATATGTGTGTGTGTGTGTGTGTGTGTGTGTGTGTGTGTACAGGCACAGATCCTAAAGGATACGTATACAGATACATACACCTCTAAATGTAGCCTACTCAGCCTGTATAATGTTACTTGCCTGAATGTTCTCAGGGAAAACCACTGGTTACCCAACTGCTCTTCCCTGGGGAAAACTATTTCTTCTACTCTCAGCATCCCCTATTTTTCATGAGGCCTCATTCCTACACAAATGGATCGATCACCTTCAAAAGGCCTTATATCTGACTAAGTTTCACTGGGGGCAAGAGAACACTTGACCTTGGAGGATGCATCCAAATCACAGCATTTTAGGTGAACAAACAATTGCAAAGTACTGAAAATCTGTGTAGAAGCTGAAATCAGTATTTGCATGTAAGATGAGCCATGCAGCTTCCAGTCACTGAATTCTACTAATACCTGAGTTTTTTTTTTTTTTTAAAAAAAAGCAAAAACAAAAACATAAAGACTTTCCAACCAATCAAATTTCCAAAATGGCCCCATGTAGCTAAACTGCCACTGATGACAAGCATGACTTTGTGAGGTGAGGTGCGATGGAACTACAGCATGCCATGGCAAATCATAGGAATGTCATCAAAACATGTCACCAGACTTGACTTCAGAGTCAGAAGATCAAGAAAGGCAAATGGATCCAACACAGCAGAGACAACTTCTCTAACTGTAAAGAGTGTTTGCTTGATGTGCTAAATCTGCATTGTGTCACAGGGGATTCACAATTCCTCACTCAGGTAAATTTAAGTTAATCAACTAGTATCATTTAAACCAACCCCCCCCCCCCAAAAAAAAAATCTAGACTGGATTTTCTTAGGAATGGGATTTTATATTGGATTAAATTTTATGCATTACTTGCTTTAGATTTTTTTGTTGTTGTTGTTACATATGCTGGGTAAAAGTATCACTAGTGCTTGCACTCTTGGAGCAGTTTTCTTTGTGCCAACATCTTAGAAGAAGAAGAAGGTATTTTACATGGATTTCCTTCAACATAGAAACCTGACTACTTAGTTCAGAGCCATCTCACAAACACCAGTGATGCCAGTTTTGAAGAGTTCTGTTTATTGTCATCAGGTCTACTCTCTTGTCTCAGAAATTTTATTGGTAGAATTTTTTGATAAGACCTAAGAGATAATAATCCTGCTCAACTGCTCATTACTCCATCCATATGTTTTAAGAGCCCACTTGTGCATAATAGAGTAAGAAGTTGGCAAACTAATACTCAAGGATGCACTATGGCCACCACAAATTTCTGCTAAGTAAGCCTTCTACAGTCCAACCAGAAGTTTTGGTTTTTGGGTGTGTGTGTGTGTGTGTGTGTGTGTGTATGTGTGTATGTGTTAAATCATTCTATTAACCCATCATCTTTCAATGAAATAAGAATGTTTTTGCTTAAAGTCCACTAATGAGTGAGTATGTCCCCTGCTTATCCTTCTAGGTTTGTGAGACCTCGCACAGGGGTATATGCTCATGTATTTTAGAAAAAAGAGAAGTATTATTACTGTATAGGGCTTTTTGTTTTTATCTACCCTGAATATTTTGCTTCTTTATATAAAGCCTGATATTGATTTTCAAAAAATAAAAAAGAAAATGAAAAAATAAAAAGTAAAATTAAGTGGCAAGCCACACCCCTTCTTAATGTTTTGTCTTTGTGAGTTGACAGAGCAAACTAACAAATTAAACATGTGACATCCACAAAACCCAGAGCTTCTTTGTTTTTAATTTTAAACTCCCTTGCAAACAAAAACGCAGGTAGATTCTATATGGGGCTATAGTAATGGGATTATTAATAGAGTCAACTTCATGACATGTTTATCTCAGTCAAGATCCAACACTTTTGTTTTCAGAAGGATCCATCCTGAAGAATGGAAACAGGTCAAAGGAAGATATAGTTTTCAGGCCTCTCTGGCCTGGGGCCCAGATTGCAATCTGCAGTCCCACAGAAACACACAGATGTTTCTATTAATTATATGCTGATTGACCTTGGGCCTAGGCATGTACCTTGCTTACTCTTTACTCTGAAACTAACTCAGGATTCTTATCTTGTTTAGCCACGTGGCTTGGTATCTTTTCTCAGAGCAGCATTTCAACTTCTTCCCTCTGCATTTGCTGGCATTTCATTGTGATGTCTACACGGTGTCTCTCTGGTCTCCCTGCTCTTCCTATTCTCAGAGTTTTCTTAGTCTAACCCGCCCACACTTCCTGTCTGCCTTCAACCAATCAGTGCTTTTTATTAAAACAGTAGGTGGGACAATTATTTACAATGTAGCAACATAGTCTCACTACATATGACTGACATTTAACACTTTCTGAAAATACCAAAAAGTACTAAGAAATAGTTGCCATTAACCTTTAGCCAAAGGGAACTTCTTTATGTATTCTCATTGGAAAGGAGACTAATATGTGTTCTGTTCCTATACTGCTGTCCTTGCAGAAAATGACCAAAAAGTTTGAGCTTTTGTAACTTCACCAGATGATATAAGTTCTTGAACTTGGAAGCCTCTGCTTATTAGAATTTCAGCTGATCTAGAACAGATTGAAATTCAGAAGAAACTTGACTTTATTTAGATAAGTTTTTAACCAAGAAAGTAATTCTTGTTTTAGAAAGGATTGAAATGATAAACATAATCTTTTGTATACTTCACTACATGACTTCATCAGTATTCCAGTAATTCATTGTCTCCTGTCACAACCTCTTTTTTTTTTTTTTGCTAAAATCTAATTGTTCTCACTATATCATAAGGTTTAAAATATTGTTACAAATTTCCATAAGAAATTCTAAGTAGTTAGTATTAGGAAAAGTTTTATGGAATATAATTGAGGGTATGAGAAGAAAAGAGAGGTGAAGTTGCACATCTCAGCTCCAGTTATGAATGAATGATCCACCATCCCATTATGTCAATGGCTCTTTGGTTCTTCAAAAGTTCTTCTCTTCTTCTGTATTTATAAATATACCTTTTATTAAATACTTTATGATTCATGTATTTACCTTTGTTGATTATTTTTTAGGCAATTAATGAATAAGCAGTATAACAGTTCCCTCTCATTTTCTATTCTTCATGCTCTATGGGAAAAACTTTTTAAAAACAAGTGAAGCTTTGATGAATAACTTTCTTTTAGAATCAACAAAGCAAAAGGAATGATAAACAGGAGTGGATCTGAAAATTAACAAAATCCATCACTCATTCATAGACAAAAAAGACACAAGCACACACAGAGACAAACATGCATAAACACACAGATCATGAACACATACAAACTTAGAAAAATTTGAGAAGTTTATCAATTGTTCAAGGTCATACTATAATGTGGTAGAGTCATGGGATAATGCTTCAGGAGTCCTACCTCTAAATCCCACAAGTTCTGTTTTGTTGTGAGCTGTCCCATAGATCCTAACAAACTAGCTTCAAGAATGTTATGTTTCATTTTGTCATCATTTTTCTTTTAAATTTGTCACACAATTTTTGTTCATTGGACCATCTAAACTTCTACTTTTCATTGTTCAGGGGAATTGTCCCTAGAACTGTCAACAAAAGTGACAGGACCATCTATCCATTTGCTCACTCATCTGTCACATACTCCAAAGCTGATATTTACATAGAATAACACTTTGAGCAAACACATGAGGAGAAAAAGGTAAGAAAAGAAGCCAAAAAGACACCTAGGATTCCCATAACCAATTTTCCTTAGGTAAACAGTAGCTAATGTCCACCACGGTCCAAGTCTTGTACTGTTGATAGCATGGCAGCTATATTTAGTGGACTCATTAAAGTCACCATCACAACTACCGCAGAGACACAAAATGTTGGTATATTCCAAGTGAATGATGACTGAGATGTAAGAATCTACAACTGTTCACAGAAAGTAGAAGAATGTTACTGCCAAGGAGATGAATAGATTTCCAGAGCCATTGTTGCTACTCACACAAACCAATAAACTGAATAAATAATGTTTAATAAAAAGAAGCCTGGAGTGTCTCCAACTTCATTAAATTGACATTTTCTCCTGTACAAAGTGAATACTCAGAAACATATAGACATAGGCAAAAAAAATGGTCAATTTTAAAGCATTAGAAATATTTCTGGACAAGTAGCTAGTCTGGACTCAAGATATAGCCATCAAAGGGCCAAATCTTTCTGCTCTTCTATTCTCTCAGAATGCCAACAAAATGACTGGGCACACAGTCAGTGCTCAGCAAATTGACTGAAGTATTGATTGATTTTTTTTTTTTTTTGTGGTCTGTCACCAGCTCTGCAGATTCTGTTTCATAGCTAGGGAGAAATTCTATGGTCATCAAACAATGATCAATTTCTTCAAGGAAGTGACTTAGATCCTGAAAGAAAGAAAAGCGATTTGGCAGTTCCAGGAGTTTAGATTGCTGCTTTGCCCCTTTTCCTCTCTCGGTGCAGTATAGTATATAAGGGGCTAGAGTTGAAGAGGATGCCATTTCATTTCCTTAGTGGTAACTGTCTTTCTGCCTCATAAATTGGGAGGAAATAAGCCAGCTCTCCCTCACATGGCTCTCTGTGTGGATCCGAGCATCACTTCCTCCACTGGAACAGATATACACCAGGGTTCAAGCTGAACTCCAGTCAGTATTGAATGAGACAAAGTAAAGGTTTTCTGGGGCTAGTACATGAGAAGCCTGGCATCACCTTTCTCTTTCATTTATCTGATGGAGAATATTTCACCTTCCTGCTGTTCCTTCTCTTTGCTGTAAGAGGGAGAAAGGAAAGAAGGAAAATAAATTTTGGATGACTGATCTGATGTGAATATTTCTTTGAATAAATAAATACTTTAACATCTGCAAAATACAGAGATTCTGGACATAATTTTTTTAAAAAAGTTTTTCAATGCATCATAAGTTACAATACCTCACTGATGGTTGGGGAATAAATAATAAAAATACATTTTTTTTCTCTGAGTCTGTGGCACTTATATGTATGATGCTATTATAATATGATTAAGTTAAAGAATTTAGAATCGCATTGTCCTTTGATAATGTAAATGGGATATTATCTTAATTATCTTCAGGACGTGGTAAAAAGGTCCACTTTGAGTGGCCTTTCTTCTTCAACAGGGGATCTTGAACTATATAAAGCAAAGAAAGCCAGCAAAGCACTCAAATGCATGAATCCCATTGTGGTTCTTGTGACTTCAGATACATGTGACCTTGAAATCACTACTGTGAGAGACTGCACCTAGAACTGTAGGATAAAATAAGTCCCTCATTTTTTAAGTTTTATCACCACAACATACAAAGGAAGTAAGTCACATACCTGGAGATGGGTCCATCACTGTTCATCCACCCCAACCTGCTATACTAGGCTGGGATTTCAATGAAATATTTAGCAGAAGATAGTCAAGTAGACTTCAGTTCAGTAACAACAATTGTGATGACTTATATTTTTACATAGACAAACTGTACCACTTCCATCCCCTAATTCTCAGCATGGTAACAGTTCCTCTTCTCTATCTACCACTACATGGCAACTCTTTAGTAGGAATCACCTACTTGCTGAATGTCAGTGCTTCATTTAATAGCTCCCATGACATATCTTTTAGAAACTTTAAAACAACTTTCCTCTCGTGTGAATATTTTTATACTGTCACCATAACACCTACACTGTGACCCTAAACAAATTTAGCCTTCCATGTACAGTATGTGTTGAAGAGAAAAACAGGTCTATTGTTTTCTCCTTTAATTTATTTATTTATTTTTTTAAAGTCTACACATGAGTTCAATGCTCAAATGCTGCTGGACTTAGTTAAATAAACTCTAGAGCTCTTGCATGAACCTAGTACAAAATGTTCTACTCTTTACCCCATGGTTAAATACAGTCTGTGCCAAATCTAAATTATTTTGACTCCAGTTTAATGTTTCCCAGCAAAAATGCCTCAAGAGGGTTTATTAATCTGTAATTATTAATATTATTTATATATTTGAATCAACAACAAGTTTTTTAAAATATTTCTTTCATTAAGTATTAACTTTCCACTACTGTTTATTGCAGACATTAATGTTTTTAAGGTCTTAGTAAAGCCATTCAAAGCTTTAATCATTAGAATGGTTCATGAGTTTATCCTATTGTCAGCCTTTCATAGTTTGTTTTGTACATAAAGATATAATCTCCATGCCAGATATTCATTCATTCAGGTTCATTCATTTATCAGTCCCTGAACTCTGAATCTCCTGGATACTTCTCTATGTAAACAGTGGACTATTACCCTAGACTTCTCATTGAGGATTTTAGGACCTCCTGCCCTTGCTGGGGAGGAGATAAAGTGATGGGGAGACAAGAGAGTGACTGGGAGGGGCAGGAGGGGGAAGGGAGTTTGAACAAGGGGATGCGGATGCGTGGATAAAAATATGACTTTATTCATAATATAAAATATGGTAAAACTGTTTCCTTCATCCTTATTCTCAAACTGAAATTACATATGTACACCCAATTCTACTGTAATTTAAGACAAGCCACAAAACTTGCTTATAGGATATTTTGAGCATTATTAAGCAAATGTCCTTTTTTATTTACACTCAATTGAATTTTAGTTCATTTAGTTTATGTGGTTAATGTCAAGAAAAAGAATGCAGGTTACATTTGAAGGACAATACAGATATGTAAATCTTGCCTTTGACACACCAGGGTGAATAGTGCTATTTCCTAACTTCAGAGTAAGTTTTTGAATTTGTAAAATTGGAATGTTCAAAAAAGAATGTTACCTACCTAAGAGGTTTGTTAAGATGATTAAGCAAGAAAAAAACAAAAACCAAATATCTTAGAACATACTTGTTTTCCATTCTGAATAAGTATTGTGCTTGACAAAGGGTGTGCTTGCTTCATGGTGATACTTCAAGTTTCTAATTGAAAGAAATGTTTTATCCAGTTATCTCTAAGCCACATACATATATAATACCCAGCAGAGCAATCCAACCTGAGTAACTGGATTGCAATTTGCAATAAAATCTTAACCTAGTTGATAAATCAAAATGAAGTAAAGAATGGGTGAGACATGAGGTCTCGTAGAGAAACCACAGTAATATCTTGGGTTTTGTGTCTCCTAACTGAGGCTTTGTGGTTAAACGTCCTTGAAGGAGAGGTTGCACTCTTTCTACTGTATCAGAAATGAAGGCACTAGAGTGTCGTTTTAGTTGATCTACATGACTGTTGGAAGAAATTCCATAAAAATTCCTGTCCCACCATGCTATGGAAGAAAGGAGAAGGGCTGTCTTTTTAGTTCAAGATTATGCTGCCTTCTCCATAAACATTTTAAAATATGTTTAAATCTACAAAATATAAACAGGGTCTGGTGGCACTCATTTGTAACCCTTGCACTAGAAAGGTAGAAGCCAAAAGATTTGAAATTCAAGGTCATCCTCAAAACAATAAATCTGATATCAACTTGAGCTTAGGATACACACACACAGACACACACACACACACAGACACACACACACACACACACACATGCATGCATGCACACATGCATAATGTTCTTAACATAGAATCTATCTTGTTTCCTCTACATTGCTTTGGTGAAGCCCATTGCAGGGTGTGCTCTGGTATGCTTTACTAAATAAACATCTTGAACTGTGTCTCCTTGCTGAATTCTTTCTTAAAGAAGACAAGTACAGAGGACATATCTTCACCTACCACTCCAACAAACACTCAAATTATATTCATACATAAACAGGTCTTACTCTAATGAATGATATGACCACACTGTAGTCACCAGGCAACTTCAGAGTGAGATATCTGCTTCATATCACACTACTTTCATCTGGAAACCTTCTATTTTCAACAGAATTGATATGCTTTTCTCTACAGCATTGTGAGGCTGAAAGTAGGTAAAATTAAGTGTTTCAATGATTTGGTGCATACTGCTGATGTGGTTTTACGTATGCTCTGGTCATACCTAATTTTCTACAGTGTCTCTGAGAAGTAGTGTGAAAGATACTCACATAGAAAGAAAATACACAGATATAGAATTTTAAAGTCTCTTGAAAGAGTCTTGCCTTAGGATGTGCTATTTGAAACCTCAAAGACCACCTTCAGTGACACACTTCTTATTCAGAGCACCACACATTCTACTCCCCAGCCCCTATAGGCTTGTAGCCGTATCATAATTCAAAACACATTTAGTTCAACTTCAAAAGTTCTCATAATGAGAATGCAATAAAATATTCTCATGTATATATTGCAGCTTTCATAGTGCTAAATTTGGAATTATTTAATTTAAATTGTCTGGACTTTTGTTTAGTTATTTTTTATTTATAAAACAAGAAGAAATGTAAGCACTCTTACAAGGTATTGAAAACAGTTTTTTTTATTAGAAATATCTTTGTAAACTTATTCTATAACAAAAGTGTCAAGGCATGAAAATAATGTAGATAATAAAAGTGCTTTCTTCACTTTGTCTTTGGTTTCTTCTTTATTCTTGTGAAGATATTTAATGATACTTATGCTTGAAATTGCATATATGATTTTTTATAAAAATCTCCAGAGGGGCATTAGAAGTAACTAGTGAGATTGATTTCTCTCACCATTACAATTGCTATTTATTTCTACCTCTGATTTTTTTATACAGACTGCCACATGACACTAGGGATGTTAACAGCCATCCCTAAGTGACTACTCCATTGGCCTCCTATTGGGTTAAGTTGTTGTAATGGTCTCATTCCTTTAGGGTTTCTACTGGAGCCATCATTCTAATTTTTTCCTCTGATCTGGGTCAAGGCTAATGTGTTATCCTAGGAGGGTTCATATATTAACTAGTTAACATATTAGCAGGGGTTATTGTATCTGATTAAGTCATTACTCCCCACTAAGTTGTAGCAGAGAAAAGAACCCTGAGGATGCAGCACATGATAGACATGTTTGAATGAAAGAGAAAGAAAATAAAGAGAATGGGAATGAGTTTGTCTCTGGTTAAATTTCAATCCCATGGCTTCTAGCCATTCAGCATTAACTTTGATGAACTAAAAGATACTTCTAGAAAAATAATATATGCTTTATGCCTTTTGAGAGGGTCAGTCTTTCTTTGCGTGGTATATTCCACATGAGATTTAGCATGGGGCTTTTATGACATTATTTATATTAAAGCTCTTAGGCCAGTGCAATAGTTCAGTGTGAAGAAGCACTTGACATGATAGTCTGAAAACTTGATTTATTCCCTGGAGTTCAAAGTGGAAGCTACACACCATACACATGCATATGTATGCATATACACAATCATAAAATAACAATTAAAATACATTAAAGACCTTAATTAAGATTTTTTCATAAGATTAAAGTAAGTGTTACATTTCTTTCTCATAAAGATCTCTGACTTATGATAAGCATATGAAATATGTTTTGGGCAATTTGTTACAAGCTTCAGTTAATTCCACATATACATATATATTCATCTGCGCATTCATCTATTTTGGAATCATTTTTATTTAAAATAAAACATTAGTTCTTCAAGTCATCTAATATTTTGGTCCCTGAAAAAAAATTATCTCAGAGACCTCAAGCTGTAAGATGATAATATTGAAATGCAAGTCACAAGCTTCAATTAGGTACAATCAGAAATCATGCAGTGACTTCATTAAGTATCATTAAGAATGATCAAAATATTGCTCTTAGGAAAAATACATCAAAAGCCTTGCATTTACACATTGATTAAACAGGATCTGCGATTTCTAAAATCTGGTACGAGAAAAAAGAATAGAGTAAATTAAGTGCTCATATCCCACTTAGCAACAAGGGAGTGCTTAGCAACGGGTGAAGGAAGGAATAAAGAGAGATGGAGAAAAACAAAATATGATCAGCCTACGAAGAGGGGGTGTCAAGAAATGACAATATAACTAATTAGAGATGGAATGAAGACTGCTGCTTTCTGAGCAGTGGGCAAATTGACATCATCCTACTTTGTAGATAATTGTTTTAGGTGGTATATAAAAAATTAGTCATAGAGTAAAGAACAAGTCACAAGAAGGTCATCTTAGCCAGGGAGCTCTTCATAAACACTTTTTCTTTCTCCCAAGCAATTAGAGTATGTGGTCTAGTCTTGAGCTTTGCAAGGTGTTTAAGACTTAAAGAGACTTAGAAAGATTTGGTACTGTATCCCTTTGATGGCTCTGTAAGAGACTGTTGTTCTTCTAATCACTCTACAATCCCCTTATTTTGCACTTGATCTCCCTCACCTTCTAAGGTACTCCTATCCACCCTATAGCCAGCTTTCACAGTCTTCTCAGGTACTCAAAGGTAATTTCATTGCATACTGCTATGCTGAATGACTTTCCACAGGCCAGTCTTACTCCTTTAGGACCAATCTCTCACTCATTCTTTTATTCATCATCATGGAAAATTCTACACACATATCAGCACTCTGTCCCCAAACCACCATACTTATATCTCCTTACCTACCAATTACAGCTGAATTCAGTGAGTCCATCTTTGAAATCTCTGAAATATACTTCACAGTATTTTTAGTCAATCTAAGATCAAGCATTCATGATCAATCCCAAGGGAAAAACACAAATTTTCAGCATCAGGCAAGGAATCTTTCTAGTCTAAGCCAAATTAATGTCTTTCTTAAAAAACAATTCTGCTAGGATTACTGGTGATTCATACCTTCCTGGGTTTTCAGAATTCTTATAAACCCTGTGAGCACATTTCTCCATTTTTGGTTAATATCTAACTTGGAGGCATTCACTTTTATAAGCCGCGAAAGTGCCTTACATTCTTCATATATACTTCTCGGACATGTTAAGTTGGTGCCAAGCGCCATACTGAAGACTCTGTGTCTGTGTGTGTGTGTGTTTTAGCTCATGAAATTTGTCTTACAGTTCAGAAAGTTGGAAAATAAGAATGTAAGTGAAAAGCTGGCAACCAGGACATGGAAACAGAGCCAGCACTTAGTTGAGATATGTTCTCTGGGGCTCAGTCCTTCATTTGTCTCACCAACACTGATGGATGCCTGAGAAAGATGTACATATTGATAGGAAAACCTTTTCTTGCTTTTTATTTCTCTTTGGCCCTTGGTGGTTACATTTATTAAGATATATCACCCATTAATTTGAAAGGATACATATGGTCTTCAGTTCAAAAGGCAGCACATCCCAGGTAAATAGATGAGGCAGTTACTCAACACTTGGGATGAGCATATTGAAACAGAGGAAACAAACCCTAATGGTTCTCCATAACAATAGATTCCTGCAAGAATTGTACTACACAGAGTACTTCTCTGTTCTTAGACTTCTAAGTGATACAAACATTACATTAAGATTATTTTACTTCATGGATATGATGAGAATATTTTCCTTTTGGATGTGGTGAGATAAGTGTGCAATGGTTCTGTTTCATCATCAGCTGTGAGATCTTGTGCACATACACTAAACTGTTAAAAACTATAAAGTAAAAAAATAACTGTCATAATTTAAGCAATCTTTATTCACTTGGGTCTGTATATGTCCCAAAATAATAGAGAAAATTTTGTTGAAATATGTCAGTTATTGTTTATAAAATATTTGATATTTATGTCAGTAGGATTTTTTGTTAAATGCTGATATATAAATATTTTGTGTCTTTCTGAGGAAAAAAATGTATATTAGTATTAAAATATTTTAATGATAAAAAAAAACAATTCTGTTATCTACATGCATGCATTAAACATTCCCTTAGTCTGAGCATATGCTGCCTGAAGTCTCTTTGGAAAGCTTGTGTTGGATATTACTTTTGGGGTTTCTGTCTTTGTGAACCAAGGAATGACTTAGGAGCTTGATGTGGGATTTCTTTCTGTACTCTGTCAATATATTCTGTTACCATTTGTTAATAAAGAGGTTGTTTTGGCTTATGACAAGGTAACTGGGGCAGGTGGGAAATTCAAGCAGAGATAAAGACAAAGAAGAGTGAAGTCAAGCAGAAGCTGCAAGGTGCAGCCCAAAGAAGCAAGACCTAAAAGTACTATGCTCAGGGCATTTGTCTTGGTGACAAGTGCTTTTATCCAGTATAGCATTTCACTGTCTTCCAGTGAATTTCTGGACCATGGCAGTAGAGCTCACCACCTGCTTTAGTGCCTCATTTGGCCAATTATTTATGTTGATCATGTTTGGAATATTGTAGAAATTTTGGCTGCTCTATTCATTAGTTAAAATGATCTTTTCAATAGTATTATTAAACCAACTGAAAATCCCTCAGGTTGTTAGTTTAAATATGAATGTGAAAAACTGATGGTCTCCAACACTTGTTCAAAGAGATAAACTGTGGTCCCTTCTATCTCTGGGTGCTACATTAGACAATTTCCACATAGTCCATTCTCTCATGACCCTTTACCTGGCACCTCCAGGATTATCACTGTGATTTTTTCAGTAACCATCAACTTGTTTATCAAGAAACCAGTCTTTTCCCTGAATTTTCATCTTCTTGTCTGTCAAAGCCATCTCTGCCCTTATCTAAATCTTACAAATTTTAGAGGGGAATCACCTTTAATTTTCTCAAACCTAGATTAATATTAGTATTTTTTTCTCAACACATGTTATGAATGCCTATAAACTTCAATGGTAGCCCTCACATTCTCAGTATTTACCACTGACTTAGACATCTTAAAATAGAATTATGTTTAAAATTAAATGATGACAAGAGGGGAAGAAAAAAGAAGATTGGGAGAATAAGGAGGAGAAATCAGGAGAGAAAGTTGTAGCCACAAGTAATGTAAGGGGCAAACAAGTGGCCATACAATTATATATAACAAAACCCAGATAAAGAACCCTTTCCCTGTGACCTCTCACATTAGCCAGGAAAGTGGAGATACGCTGTGCTATTAAATCAGTAATAAGGAAAGAGGGTGAGTAATGGGACATTTTTAGCCCTTTCCATTCACTTCCATCCTCTTGGAAAGTTGAACAGGAAATTATTCAGGCTGATGTGTTCCCTACTCACACTTGATTTTCTGAGCCTCCAAGGTGTTTTTATCGGCATAAAAGCCACATCCCACTGGAGCATGAGAGTGTTCTAGCCACTCAATGTGGCATTAAGATTTTCTGTTGCTATTACAAAAGGAATCAAAACATATAAATATTAAACTTCATTGGCCCTAACATTAACATGTTTACCAGTTAATGTCAGCAAGGGAATAGAAAGGTGTGGGGTAGCCAGAAAGAGAACCAAAAACCCAAAATGTCAAACCGGATTGATTAAAAACAAGGTAGGCAAATCAGCAACTTACCCAGCAACAGTAGAGAGTAAGGTCAGACAGGGCTGTTTTCAAAATATTTGGTATTTTCAGAAATTGATTACTTTGTCAGAGCATTAAGAAGTAGCTGTACACATTCATTTAATGGGCCAGTGCCTCTTGTACAGGGCTGGAGTCACCACATTCAATCTCATCTACTCCTTGTTAAGTTGGGCTTCTCCTGCAGCATGTTTATTTATTACAGATGCTATAAGCAGAAACTATAAACTAGCATAATAAATAATTCCCTAAATGGGCTTTTGTGCTCACTACTGCCCATCTTTCTATTCTCAGCTCCCATTTTGACAATGTCTATGTGCAGGCTTGTGTGTGCCTGGAGGTCTGAACAAGTTCCTTTTTGCTTTAGAGGGCAGATTGGTGAGTAGTCACATGCGAAAAAATCTGAAGCAAATTAGGATATGGGGTGTTCTCCTGTCCTCATACCTGTCCGGAAGCTGTCACTAGGAATAGTGTCTTCCAACTAACCTTTTAGAACCAGTATATACTTTCAAGAGATAATGCTTATATATTTTTGGTAGAGCTTACACACAGAGATACTGAGGTCACATGAACAAGGATTGTATGTCTTGCTAATTCTCCAACTGAAAATAAGTTCCAAAGGAGAAGTGAGGGGTACTTTGAAGTACAGATAAAGAAACAATGGAGTGGATTTAATTGCGGCACCACAAGGAGATTTCCCAAACAGCAAAGTGTTGAATAAGATTGTGTCAAAATCTTTATGACCTGGTAAAGGTCACTTAGAAGCCTTCTAATTTATTATTCTATACAATTTGTTGAGAACTCCTTAATACCAAGGATACTCAGTCCATCTCCACTTAAAACTCTGTACAAGTCTCTTGCAATCCCTACCCTTCCTTCCCGTGTGTGTGTGTGTGTGTGTGTGTGTGTGTGTGTGTGTGTGTGTCTGTTTGCTTAAGTGTTATTGTTACCATTGTTAGGAAAAAGCTCAGAACCTGCAAATGCTAGCCAAGCAGGTGCTCCTTCAAAAGAATACCATTTGACTGAAGACATCACAGTCCAGTGAGTTTGTTCTAATATTCAGGTGAGTTCCCGATGATTTAATTTCTCACAAACAATATGCATTCTTTCATGATCAAAACTATCTTAGCTGTATTATAGTTCATCCAATGTCAGAGAGAGGACAATGGAATTTTGACTCTTTATATTTTTGTATGTATCCTCAGTTTTAAAATGTCTATTATTTAATAGCAGGGCAATATATACAGTTCTGTTATTCCATAGTCAACATGCATCAAAACTCAGCTTTTAAAAACATGACTTTATAGATTAATATAAGTGAATTCCATTTGGGAACACATGTGTCAATCTGGTGAAAAACATAATATTTTCTAGGATTATATTTTTCTTCCATTTCACAATGATGTTATTAATATATAATTATTCTAAATATGTAAACTTTTTCTTTGTTCATCACACAATAGTTAGCATCTGTGTGTCCCTCACAGAACAAAATGTATCACAGATGTGATCTCTCCATGGTCACAGCAATAACAGGGGAACATCCAAGGACCAAAGAAGGAGGCACTAAAGGGCATACTTGCCATTACCAGATGGCAGGGTTCATAATTAAAACATATGACATTGTCTGTTTTAATAAACCTGATGAAAATTAAGCAAATCTGGTAATAAAGTCAAGCATACTTGAGATCCACCCACTTCTGTGTGTTCATCTTTAAATTAAGACCTTACCAGGTGATTGGTAGGAATGCCAGCCTTTCAAAGGGAAGCAAGGTCTTGTTCTGCTTCATAGGCATCCAGTTCTCTCCCCTCTGTGCAGATGGAGGCTTTGCTCTGAAGTTGATCAAGTGCTATGCCTGTCCAAGAAAAGGAGAAGAAACTAGCTCAACTTCTGGAGCCCTCACCTGTTTTAAAACGCCATGCTGTTCCTTCTACTCGAAAGCACGGAACATCGAAAACCTCCCTTTGCCAGGAAGCTTGGCTATCCCCCAGGCATTTTCAATCTAGTTGAGTAAAACAAAAATTGCATAATTTGTCATTATTTCCAAGGAATGAAATGTGCCTTCTACAATCCCTTTTGACTAAATACAATGGTGCTGAGCTTCCTGTGAATGCCAATGTCTTCTTCCTCTGAAAGAACAGAAATATAGAGGAGCAAAGGGAACACTCCATTGATTTCTTGTAACTCAGGGCTCTAGGGTTTATTCATGGGGTATTCTTTGTATGTGTACTTAAGGTCAGGTAGCAAGAAAATGATTTTCCCAGGTGTCCACCTAAGTGTATCCAAACTGGCTGGAAAAATCAGGGACTAGAAGCTGGGACTCAACAGTCAAATTTAAGATTTCCAACAACAACAAAAATAATATCAGTGCAGACAAGCCATGTGTCACAGCATCATTCTGTGTGTCCTCATCTTTAAAATGTAAGTTGCCTTTTCTTAGTATTTCCCATATAATTATAGACAAAAAAATTGTTTGGCAATTTAAAATATTTTCATAAATGTGAAGTTGTATGATTTAAATGAGAAATAAGAAGTTTCTGTCACTCCTTCTACAGTGAGAAATCTTGAAATCTGGGCAGAAAAAGCTCAGGGAGTAAGGAGAACATAAGACCAAACACTGGAAATCAAAAGCATCTTAAATCTTATCTACCAAGGGCTGAGAAAAGCACTAAAGCCCCCAACATCGCTGCTGTGTGTGGTGTCCCTCTGCCGACACTTGGTTACAGTAACAGAGAAGAGAGTGGGCTCATAAAGTAAGATTGATTGCCGAGAGAATGATCAATGGCTGCAGGGAAAGGGGAAGAACTGATAAATGTTTTTTTTTTTCCCCTCTTTTCACAACCTTTTGCTAAAGCTGTGCAAAATGTGTCATGCATAAAAAGTATGCAATTTTCATGTAATTAGAGAAACACAAGATGAAAATGAGTTCCATCAAAGCAATCAAGGATGGGAATGTGGCGAGTGTTTGTCAGTGTCGATTTGTCATGAAAGCAAAACCCAACAAGTTGTGTGTGTATGTTTATGATTCCAATTTAATCCAAAAATATATGTGTGCCATTTTGCCATGGCCAAATTAATAAATTTCAATGATTATTCTTTTTTTTGAGAAGTATAAAATTTGAGAAGTGTCGATTAGATCATTTTTTATTTTTTTCAAAGAGTAGAATATTAGTTTATGAAAAACACTGAGATTACAGGACATATTTATTCCTTGGAGGGTCAGATTTACAGCAGGAAGTGATAGCTTTACAGTTTTGTATGCAAGAAAAACACTATAATTTATTGTCTCTAAAAATACATTTTCTTCATACAATGATTCCTACTTCTGGTCTCATCACTAATTCTTAAAAACCAACACTATTGAACTGTTGTTTTTATATAATTTTTTTGTTAACAGGGCATACATTTTTCATTTTTCTTTATTTCATTTTGAGTTTTTTCCTTTACTTCTTTCATTCTATTCATTTATCATGCTACTTGAAGCAGTTTATTGAGCATCAAATTGTGTCAGGCATGCTGAATTCTCTAGTGACAGAAAAATAATGAAGTCATGACTGATGTGCCCAGACTGATTCAACTTTCAGGGGGCAGAGACAATTAACAGAATGTGATAGGAGTATAATCAGGATGGATTTGGGAATTCAAGGGGATAGTTAAGATTGTTTCCTGTGATAAAGCAATTTCTTTATAGCTCACGCCTGCACTTACAAGGTAGAGGAGATATGGTAAAAGGATATGGGAACAAGTAAAACCAGAGGTGTGAAAGACTTAGCAGCTTAGACCATCAGTGTAAGCACACTGATACAGGTTCCCACAGATTCAGCTAAGCATTGAGAATTTTGCCCCAGAAGTAACACAAAGGCTTTGAGTGATTTTGTGCAGTAATATGACGTGATCAAATTGGTACATACATAGAAGAAAAGTTGTGGGTGCAATGTGAGGAATACAAGTTATCATTTCTTATGAGAATCTGTCTTGAGAATCCAGATAAGATACAGAGATGACTGAAGCCACAGTAGTCATCAGTGTTGGGGAGAAGTGTGTATGAACTATCACACAGGAATTTATAAGATATTAAGTTAACTCGTGGCTGGAAGTGAAGTGAGGGTGGACTTTTTAGTTACTTAAATCAAGCAATTGTCTGAGCAGCAATATTATTTTATGAACCACAGAGCACGAAAAAGGAATGTGTTAGAAAATAATGAGGTACAATTTAGCATGGAATAAAAGTAGATACTTAAGTCAGCAACCATTGTATTAAAAAAATCTAAATATCAGGATTTCAGACAGTGTCTGAAATAACAAGAACCTTTAAGGTCATACAATCAGTGCTGTAAAATATTCATTTATTGAAATATATTTGTTGAATGTCTACATCTGATATATTTAAAGAAGAGATAAAGCAAAATTGGTATTAAGAATTAGACTTTCTTTTTATCTCAAACTCTGTCTTGCCAGAAATGAATTCTTATATGGGGCACTTAAATTAGTCCCCTTTTCCTACATTTATAAGTATTTATTAAAATGGATAGTACAATAACCATCATTAGATAAAGTAGTTGTTTCCAATTCTTATTTGATTGATTGGTTTGGTGGTTTTAGTTTTGGTGAGTTTTTTATTTGTTGGTTTGTTTTGAGATAAGTCTCACAGTGTAGCCCTGTCTGTTGTTAATGTGGTCCATAAAGGTATCAGACTTGCAGAGATAGATCTGCCTCTGCCTTGCAAATCATAAGGATTAAAGGCTTGTGCCAGATTTTAGAATTTTTGCTCTAGGACTGTCCACACTAAACTTATTTTGTAGAAACAGCTTTAGAATGAAGAAGATTAGAAGAGAACCTTCTCAATTTATCCCATCTAAAAACACTTACTGGAAATTCTGAGACTGCTTTGTTTTTCCTTTTTATTATAATTCTCTTTTCAAATTATTATTGCTATTTATTTTCTATTCTCTCACATATTACATTCTGACTAGAGTTTCTCTTACTGCCTCTTCTGTTTTCCCTTTATTCTTCTTAGATATTAACACAGACAGTAGTTTTCCTTCTTCTTCCCCTCTCAGTCCTTGGCCTCATCTTTCTTCTCTCCCAGATCTATTCCTTCTTTACTTCCCTTTTTAAAAAACAAAGCAGTGCTTCCAGGGTTAAACATGTAACATGACATAACAAGTTACAGTAAGAGTATGCAGATAACCTCACATCAAGGCTGGAAAGGGCAAACCAGTCAGAAGATGTTCAGTCAAAAGAGTTAAAGACAGCACCCACCCCCACTTCTATTGGTGGGAGTCCCTCAACAACAATAACCTACACAACCATAGGCAAATGAAGAGGTCCTAGATCAAACCCATAGAGTATCCATGGTTGAGTCTTCAATCTATGTGAGTCCTGAAAGCCTTCCTTAGTTGAATCTGATGGGCCATGTTTTTGTGGTATCCTCTAAGTCCTCTGGCCCTTGGATTCCTTCCTCTCTCTTCTGCACTGCACCCTGATCTATTTCTCTTGTCTGGGTATGGGTCTCCAAATCTGTTCCCATCAGTTACTGGATGATACCCCTCTGATGTCCCTTGGTCTCGACACTGATCTATGACTATAGTAGGGTATCATTAAGAAACATTTCACTGACTTTTTTGTGCCAATCATATTTGATTCAATTCTAGGTTTCTGGGGTGTCCTGCCTCTACTCCTGTCTGTATAGGCAGTGTTAGAGGTGGAATCTCTGTTATGGCAAGTGACTCAACTTGGACCAATCATTGACTGACTACGCCCTCAAGCACTGAATCAACATTACCCTAGTGTATCTTGCAAACAGGACAGATTGTTTGTCAAAGCTTATGAGGCTGGTTTGATGTCTCAGTCTCATTGCTAAGAGCCTTGCTTGGTATTTAAGATGGCCAGTTTGAGCATTGTTTTCTCCATCAGGAGAGGGCATTGTAGAGTTATTTCTGTAGATTGCATGGATTTTTCACAACACTATACTCTTACATAACCCTTAAAATGCTTCCCAATTCCAATCACCACTCTCATTACTTTTTCTGTCTCCTCTACTTCCCAACTGATCCCTCCTTTTCCTAGACCTACATGAACTCAGTCCACCTTCAGAATGTATTCTATTTCCCCT
The DNA here is from genome assembly GCA_004025045.1 of Sigmodon hispidus. Classification (NCBI taxonomy): domain Eukaryota; kingdom Metazoa; phylum Chordata; class Mammalia; order Rodentia; family Cricetidae; genus Sigmodon; species Sigmodon hispidus. The sequence goes on along the minus strand of PVIH01002003.1, from coordinate 71,587 downwards.
TCCAAGAGAGATTCACGTGTCCCATTTTGAGCCCTCCTTCTTACTTAGCTTCTCTGGGTCTGTGGATTACAACAAGATTACCTTTTACTTAGCAGTTAATGTCTACTTATAAGTGAATACATACCATGCATGTCTTCCTTCCTTTTTTTAAGAATGATTTTTTTTATAATTTAAATTTTGTGGGCATCATTTTTTTTTTACTAATGTGCATGTTCTTTCATTTTATTTTATGTGCTGTGTGTGATATTATACATATGTACATAATAAGTGATTTCTGTGTATTCATGTATATAAACATTCATTTCTATGTTACCCATGTAGAAACACACAAGGTCAAAACTAGATATATATGAACAATATAAAAATATATTCTCTCTATAAAAAGTGACATATTTTAGAGGAAAAGCTTTAGTAATTGTCCTAAAATATATTTTATAGATAGATAATAATATATAGGCTTAAATAAAAAGTAGAACTGGAGATGGGAGTGTGGTTCAGTCAGTATAGCATTTGTACTCAAGCCCACTGACCTCAGTTCAACCTGCAGAACACACTTCAGAGCATCAGTCATGTCAGCAGAACATGCATTAGGGATCCAGAGGCTAGACTCTCCTTGGAGCTGGCTAGCCAGCCTGCCTAACCAGCTCCAAGCCAATCAGAGACACTGTCTCAAGGAGGTGGGTCGTATTCCTAAGGCTGACACGTAAAATTTTCCTCTGACCTCCACACACAAATGCATACATGACCACACACGCACACGCACACGCACACGCACACGCACACATGGACACACAGAAAGGAAAACAGCGTAGAGTGAGCAAGAACAGAGTTTTCCCTGCCATAACTCAGTATGGATCTGCATCCCCATGCTTGTGTTTCTGCATCTGGGTTATCTCACTCAGTATAATCTCTTTAAATTCCATCCATTGACATGCAAACTTCATGATATCATTTTTTTAACAGCTGAGTAATACTCCACTGTGAAATTGTACCACATTTTCCTAATCCATTCTTTGGGGCATGAGCATTTAGGTTGTATTCAGGATTTTAGCTATTACGAATAAAACTGCAGTGCACATAGTTGAACAAGTGTCCTTGTAGTAAGATGAAACAATATTTGGGTACATGCCCAAGAGTGGTATAGCTGATCTTGGGGTAAACTGATTGTCAATTTTCTGAGAAAACACCATACTGATTTTCATAGTGACTATACAAGTGTGTAATCCCAGGAGCAATAGAGAAGTATCCCCCATGTTGAACATCCTCACCAGAATAAGCTGTCACTTGTGGGTTTGACCTTAGAAATTCTGACAGGTGTAAGATGGAATCTCAAAGTTTTGATTTACAATTCACAAGGATGTTGAATACTTTTTAGGTGTTTCTCAACCACTTGAAAATTTTTTGTTGAGAATTCTCTGTTTAGATCTATACCACATTTTAAAAATAAATTTTTTGTTTGTTGATATCAAGGTTTTTAATCATTTTTATATATTTTAGATATTAGCTCTCTGTCAGTTGTAGAGTATGTAAAAATCTTTTTCCATTCTATAGGCTACTGCCTTATTCTATTGACACTTTCCTGTGCCTAACAGAACCTTTTCAGTTTCATGAGGTACTATTTATTAGTTTTTAATCTTAGTGCCTGTGCTAAAGTTGTTTTCTGTTCAGAAAGTCATCTTCTGTTGCAACATTCAAAGCTATTACCCACTTTCTCTTTTATTAGATTCAGTGTATTTGGTTTTTATGTTGAAATCTTCAATTAACTTGGACTTGAGTTTTACATGGGTGATAGATATGGATCTATTTGATTTCTTATATATGCTGATATCTAGTAAAACCCGCATTATTTGTTGAAAATGCTTTCAATTTTTCATTGTGTACTTTGGACATCTTTATCAGGTATGTATAGATGGGTGGATTTACATCTCAGTCTTTGTTTTGATTTCATTGATCAATCTGTCTTATTTTTGACTATGCTGTTTTTATACTACAATTATGTAGTACAGTTTGAAATTGGGGATTATAATACCTCTGGATGTTATTTTATTGTATTGTTTGAGCTACCTTGTTGTGGAATATTATATGTTACATTCATTTATTCTGTGAAATATTTGTTTCATGATTCAAAGATATGTTGCATTCTTTTACAATGCATTTTTTTTAAATCTGTGAAACAGTGTTACTTTGCCTGTCTAAAGCACCGGATTGGTCTTATAAAGAGGTGATTGGCCAGCATCAAGGCAGAGAAAGGATTGGTGGAGCTTGCATGCAGAGAGAATAAATAGGAGGGGAAATCTGGGAAGAAAGGTTGAGAAGTGAGAGAAGGAGAAGAGAACATCAGGAGCCAGCCCTCAGCTACAGAGCAATCCATGGAGGAAGACAAAAAGAAAGGTATATGGAATAGAGAAAGACAAAAGCCCAGAATTAAAAGATATACAGGAATAGTATAAGTAAAAAAGGCAGATTAAAAATAAGCCAAGTTAACACCAGGCATTCATAAGTAAAATGAGTCTCTCTGTGTGTATTTATTTAGTGGCTGAATCACGGCCCCTAAAGAGCAAAAAACCAAAAAGAGGGAAACTAAAACAATCAACTACACTTCCCTGTTTTTATTTGTTTTGTTTTGTTTTTTTTTTTTTTCCTGTAAGAAGTGGAGTACTGTCCTTTTAAAGTCTATAGTGAATTGTGCTGGGATTTTGATGGGGATTGCCTTTAATCTCTAGATTGCTTTTGGTAGAATGATCATTTTTACTATGCTAATCCTACCAACCCAGGAGCATGAAAAGTAGTTCCTTTTATTGATATCTTCTTCAAATTTTTCTTTACAGACTTGAAGTTTGTGTTGTACAAGCCTTTCACTTGCTTGTCTAGAGCTACTCCATGATATTTGATATTATTTATGGGTAGTGTAAAGGATGGTGCTCCTTAATGTCTTCCTTAGCTTGTTTGTCATTTTTATATAAAGTTTTTACTGACATTTTTAAGTTAATCTTCTAATCATCCACTTCACTAAAGATGTTTATCACCTGTAGGCATTTTTTGGTAGAATATTTGGGGTCACATATGTGTACCATGATATTATCTGCAAATAACTATACTCTGACTTCTTTCTTTCCAGTTTTTATTTCATTGATAGCCTTTAGTTGTTTTATTACTACAGCTAGAACTCCAGTTATCATGCTTACTAGATACAGCCAGTATGGGTAGTCTCATCTAATTTGTGATTCTAGAAGAATTGTGGTAGTAGGATTATGTTGTTATGTTGTAAATAATTGTCCCACCTACTGGTTTAATAAAGTTGCTGAGTGGTCAGAAGGCAGGCAGAAAGTGTGAGCAGGGTTATCAGACTAAGCAAAATCTGGGAAGAGGAAGAACAGGGCAGAGATGCCAGGAGACACAGAAGAAAGAAGTTGAAATACTGCTGAGAAAAGGTACCAAGTCACATGGCTGAACAAGATAAGAATCATGGGTTGAATTAAAAGAAAGGAGTTAGCAAGTTATATGTCTAGGCCCTAGGTAAATCAGCATAAAATTAATATAAACGTCTGTGTGATTCTAGGATTTTGGAATTCTGTGGAACAGTGGATCAGAACCTCAGGGCTAGGCCTGAAAGTCTAGGCCAGAAACATAATACCACAAATTGTTTTAAGTTTTTCCCTATTTAATTTGATGTTGAATACAGGCTTGCTGTAAATTGATATTATTATGTTTAAGTATGTTCTTTGTATTTCTAATCTCTCCAAGATGTTAATCATGAAGCAGTGTTGGATCTCATCATTTAAAAAATGAATATGTGTGTTGATTTTGTTTTTCAGTTTGTTTATATAGTGGGTTACATTGAATGATTTTGTGCATTGAACCACCCAAATATTGCTAAGTTGAAGGCTACTTGATTATGGTGGATAATCTTCTTGATATATTCTTTAATTAAGTTTACTAGTATTTTATTGAGTATTTTTACATCTACATTCATGACATTGGTTTTCAATTCTCTTTCTTTGTTGAATTTTTGTGTGTTTTTAGTTTAAGGGTGACTCTGGCCTCATAAAATGAATTTGGCAATGTTTCTTCTGTTTCTATTTTTGTGAAACAATTTAAGGAATATTGGCACTAGCTTTTTCTTGAAAATCTGGTAGATTTCTGCTCTAAAATTATATGGCCCTGGGCTTTTTCTTTTTCTTTTTCTTTTTGGAGGTAGATTGGGGAGAATTTTAATGTCGGCTTCTATTTCCTTAGAGGTTTATAAAACTGTTTAAAATGTTTATCTGATCATGTTTTACATTTGTAAGTGGCATCTATCAAGAAAATTAAACACTATTTTTATAGTATAGGTTTTTAAAGTGTAACCTAATGACTCTTTGGATATCCTCTGTGTCAAGTGAGACAGTCTCAAAAATCTTCTCTGTGAGGCATCTTCAGGATTGAAGAGTCACATTCCCTTTACAGGAATTGTGTTGGATTTTTCTCAAATTATTATGGTTTCTTAGTTAATATATTGTAAAATAAAAGATTGAATTACTTTTACTAGATATCTGAGCATTTTCTTCCTAGTACGTAAAACACTCATATCAGACACATTCTAATGTTCATATCCTCTAACCTTAGGTCAAAGAAGGTCTTGTAAATAAATGTCAAATTTTATGTCATATGTCAAAGGTGTATGTCACCATTGCTCAGTTTTTGTTTGTTTTAACCTGGAAGCAGCTATAGACAGTACAGGGAACAACAAGCTGGTTTTTTGGGTTTTTTGGGGTTTTTTTTGGCCTCAGTTTTTCATTCACAAACAATGGTTGCTGACTGAATTTGGTATATGGAAAGTTTGGCAACTCTGGTAAACCTACTCATCTATATCTGTATTCTTTGTGGACAGGATCCCCAAGTGACTTGGGAATGAGGCACCCTGCAGTTCTAACAGCTTGGAAGGATGACTTTGAAGTTTTCGGCAGCTCCATTCCAGAGTTTATATGCCTGTGCCTTCTGCTGTTCAATAGCTGTACTAAAACAGAGACTATGTCATATGAAGTTTATAACCTTCAGGCTTATACTAATTAGGGTTCATATGTGAAATGCAATTTTAAACATATATCTTTGCCTTTTTCTCTCTTTTCCTATTGTAGCTGAGTTTTCCAATTATCATCATTTCTATTTTTAGCCATAAATGTATAAAATAGATGACATTATCATTATAATAAAAACAAGGAAAAATTTCAAAGTCATGGTGAGTCAATTTTATGTACAATGGGGTAGTAAAAGTAGAGGGCCATGTCACACTAGGCTATTCTCTGGTTTCTGAAGTACAGATTCCAAACAACATAAAAGTACATAAGCTAATTCCTGAGGGCTAATTACCCATAAGTTTTAGGTGAACTGAGATGCCCTGAACAGGAAATTTGACTTGACTGTTAACACCTGTGGCATCTTCAAAAGAGGAAATCTATTTGCTGAACCTGGCAGCATCTACCAACACTTTCAAACTGCACTGGTACTGACCTGTTGATGGACATTTCTATTCTCAGAGTTCCCCCTTTTCTATTTCATGTCAAATGTGCACAAATTTTTAGCTGTAGAGAGACTGTAACCCTTTGTCATTCTTATTAAAGAACAATTCTGCTTTCTGGAGTTATCTGTTTTCTCTCCCCTCATTTCCAAGTCACCTCCTTCAGTCACTGTTAGTTTACACAGTAATGTCACTTTTCATAAACCCAGACATTTCAGAGATTTGAGACCCATAATAACAGGTCATTGTTCTGACTTTCTCAGCCATCTCCTGATCTCCTATTCCACATACTGTGGCATCATTGTCATGGGCACTGAAACCTGACTTTTGTCCTCATGCTGTTTCTGAAAAATGAGAGCATCTGCTTCTTGGACATCATCAGCTCATACAGTTTTAGAGCACTGGGTCCTTTTGTGCTTCCAAACTCCTTCTTTAAATTTTAGCTGCTTTTATTGTCTCCATAACAAAATTTCTAACAGAAGCTTACTGATGGAGAAGATGTGTGCTTTGACTCCCAGTCCATAGGGAATTGGCCATCAATTGGGATGGGGGGGTAGTGGAATTGGTCAGCCTATGGTGGGAGGAATTCCCTGTGTACGGGGAAAAAACAGGAATTAGAGACAGGAAACAGATCTAGCTCTGGTATGACCTCCCTTTGTCAGCCATGTTTCTTTTCCTAAAGGTTCCACAACTTTTTAAAGCAGTGGGATCATCTGGACATCAAATATGTCCTTAGGGTGCATGACCCTAAGGGGGAACAGTATATTTTCACCTGCCCAGACCACTCCCAACCTCTATGAAGTAGGGATTTTTCTTAAGCCAAGTTTGTAGATTGAAGGTCCAAATCCTTGAATTCCAAACTTTACCTGAATTTCACATGTGGATAGAACTATAGACCTACTATGTGGGAAACATAATGCTGTTGAACTATCCACCTTTCCCATTTTAGTTTATTAAAGAGAACGTGTGGCAATAGAAATGAAGAAGTTTTAAAACAATGGAGGGTAATTCAAAAAGCAAAATAAACAAAAAACACAATCAGAAATAATAAGTTTTGCATGTGAGCATCTCATTTATTTACTTATGATTATTTAACATGTAAATTCCTGATTAGAAGCCAACTGTACTTACCTGTAATGTACATTGTGAATTATTTGTGAATAATTTTTCTTGAATCTTAAAAAATGACATTTTACCCAAAGGAAGTATAAATGCTTAAAAAAAAATCTGAAAACTAAACAGGAAATAATACTGAGGCTTCAGTCAATGATCTTGAATGGGTAAGGCCAAGTATTGAGAGTGAATGACAACCAAACATGTGCCTGGCATTTCACTATTTAACAGTTGGCACAACTGGGCAGCTCAGGGCTTTGATTTAAAGAGGAGATCAAGTAGAGTAAGGAAAAGAGTCAGCTGGGATTTAAATAGTCTAATTGCACCCAGATATTGGCTGTTAACACAGAGTAAGTGCTCTAGGCTCTGATCTTGGGACCATGCAATGATTCCTGGGCCATGAAGTACATATGTTAAAGGCAAATATTTTAAACTTGAGTTAGTAGTTACCCACAACCCAGATGGAAGATGTCAAGAAAATAAACTTGTCACCTACCTTTCCTCTTACCCCCTGCTGATAAACAAAGCTGTGTCACCGAGTCTGTTTATTCTGAAGTGGGAGAGCATGTGCTTACTACCAGGCAAACACTGCCAGTGTCATACCCCAGTGACACAGGGCCATCTGTCCAGGTATTATGCATTTTGATTCTTCCTGAATAAATGAAACCATGATTAAGGATAACCTCCTCCAATATTCCCACTTGTACCTCTGCCTGAGAGGATACAGAAAGTTTCAGAACTCTAGTGGAAAAGATGAGCACCATAAAATATGGGAAGCTGTAGGGAAACTTCTACTTAAAAGAAAGTAGATCTGGAAACTGCAGGTTTGGGTAGATATGTGCTTCTCAGGTATGACTATTGAGGGATTCCTCCTAGCTTTAATACCAGTTAAAGAAGGTGGCTAACTATATATTAATAAAATGTAGCTGTGGTAGGAGACATTTGAGTCATTTGTCTATGGAATGAGCAGGAAAATTAGTGGAGGCAATTTATCATGTATGTGGTACAAATTAAGAACCCCCAAAAAAGAATCATGAGAAGAGATGTGAGAGAAAAGTTGGAACTAGGTTTCCTGAGGAGGAGATGGAAGCTGCCAAGTGCACTTGCTAAGCCGACTGGAGGTTCTTCAGCTTCCTTCAGGATGGGTTTCCAGTGTGTTCCACTCTCATAGGCCATGATGTGTTTGGAACAGTGGAATTTTGGATGAAAGTCATTATCCTGTGTGTACCTTTTTTACTTTACAAAAAGATACTTGAGCAGCCAGGCAGTGGTGGTGTGTGCCTTTACTCCTGGCACTGGGAAGTCAGAGACAAGTGGATCTCTGTGAGTTGGAGGCCAGCCTGGTCTACAAAACAAGTTTCAGGATGGTCAGTGCTGTTATACAAAAAAACTTGTCTCAAAAAAGAAACAAACAAAAACAAAACAAACTTCCATGAGAATTCCATTCTGGGGAAATTTTAAAAGTGATCCCTTGAGTTGATGTGATCATATTGCATGTGGGGGCTGGAAATCGAACTTGAGTCTTTTTTGGAGAACAGTCAGTATCATTAACTTTTGAGCTATTTCACCAGTTCTCTGTTCTGATCATATTGCAAGATGGCTAAATAATTTAACTTTTTAAAATTTTACTTTTGTCATTATTTAGCATTTGTAAACTGATTTAGAGTTTAAATAAATTTTTTTCTGTGAAAATTGTTCTAATGGTTTTAGAAATAAAAAATAGAAATAAATATAATGAAACTCTGAGGTTATCAGGGTTATTATTATCAGCAAATAATGAGCATGCATTTTTTTGAGGCAAAGAATTATTCATTCCTGGTATTGTTTTGAGATTAAGATCCTAGTAGCCTTTTTTTTTTTTTTTTTTTTTTTTTTTTTATGGGTAGCACAAAATGGTCTTGAATTTGCCCTAGGTATTTTAAGATTTATTGCAATTAGACAACGTAGTCTTCGAATTAAATAAATTAATACACAATTATCTATGTAGTAGACATGTTACAATGTGTTATGGCTTGCTTGATTATTATACTTTCTAGTATTATATGATATGCTATAGTTAGAACACTAAGATATGATGTGAAGGGACTCTATATTATCAAATATATCAGATATTTTCTTTGGGGCCACCAACCAGCTCCAAAATCATAAAGCAGACTTATTATTTATAAACACTTAGTCTTAGCTCTTATTTTTATCTTGATCTATATTTTGCCTTTAGACTTTTTGTTCCTTTAATCCTCTCTTTATTTTCCTTTCTTTCTTCCTTCTGTCCTTCCTTCTTCCTTCTTTCCTTCCTTCCTTCCTTCCTTCCTTTCCTCCTTCCTTCATCCTATTTTCACTGATTTTCTTCTGTGACTGCCTGCCTTCTGGCTCTTTGTGTGTCCCTCTCTTTCTCTTCCATTCTCTTCTTCTTTTCGTATCTTCTGAGTCTAGATTTCTCATGCTACTTATTCTCTCTGCCTGCCAGCCCCACCTATCCCTTTCCTGCCCAGCTCTTAACCATTCAGCTTCTTTTTTATTATTATGAATAAAGTCATATTTATTATTCATGTATCCCCTTGTTCAAACTCCCTTCCCCCTTCCACTCCTCCCAGTCACTCACTCTTCTCTCCATCACTTGGTCTCATCCTCAGAAAGGGCAGGAAGTCCCAAGCTCCCAAGATAGCATCCACTCCAGGCAAATCTGCTTTCCTGATCCCAACATCCAGACTGGATCAGGTGTTCCTCTAGAGGGAGTGGGCTCCAAAGTGCTGGTCCAAGGTGTTTCAGATCCCAAGCTGTTCAGTAGTTGTAAATGCTTAGCTTTTTGTTTAAAGTCCACTAATGAGTGAATACATCCCCTGCTTATCTTTCTGGATTTGTGATACCTCGCTCAGGAGGATATTCTCCAAATCCATCCATTTGCCTGTAAATTTTAGGATATCATTTTACTAAACCAATCAGGAGCCTTAGAAAGGCAAGGTAAAACAAATGCAACACACATCATTACAAAACTAAACACCTGCAGCATAGAAAAAATATAACATACTTTCACATATTTAAAAGAATGTTCAAAATAATATGTATTTGTCTAGTTACAATAATATTCTACCACAATCCAAGGCTGGAAAGTGTAGCTTTCTCTCATAACCACTGTGTCTGAGGGACAAAGAGAAATGTGGATACTCTCTCCAACGCATTCTATATCCCTTCACTGATGCACTTCATGATGATCAGCACACAGCATCCTTTGCAGATAAATAAATACGTAGAGTCTCAGAGCCAGCTTGGAAGAACATTTGATAATCTGAACCATTACAGAGGTGAAATTTCATTACACAGATGGTGACATCCCGATGTCTATCATCAAAACACAGCAGGTAGAAACTATCAGCCAGGCCGATTCCCGTCTATAAAATTACACTTATATTAATGTCACACTAGATTTCATTATGCGGAAAATGATATTGCACAGGTCTCTGGTACAGAGGGGGTAGCAAACTGGGGTTGGGAGTGGTAAGGGGAGGCTAGGGTATAGGGAAGGCAAGAGGAGGGAGCCATCTGTGAAGAGACCACAAAAACAATCTCATATGTGGGCTGCCTCAGACAAGGGAGGTAGGCAAAAATACTCTGTGTGTGTGCACATGTGCGTGTGCATGTGCGTGTGCGTGTGTGTGTGTGTGAGAGAGAGAGAGAGAGAGTGTGCGTGTGTGTGTGTGCGTGCGTGCGTGCATGCGTGTGTGCGTGCGTGCGTGCATGCATGTGTGTGTGTGTGTGTGTGTGTGTGTGTGTGTGTGTGTGTCTGTGTGTGTTTTAAAACCTCACAGATTCTGCTGCCAGGTCCTGTTGATTCTTGATTGACTCCCTGCCAGGTATCCTCCTCAGGTTCCTGACAGAAGGTTTAAAGGCCCTCCCATGAGAAGCAGGGAGATCTATAGCTAATTTTTATTAATGAAGGATGACAGGCATCTTCATTGATCCAACAAGATGGTACACCAATCCAAGAAAATGTCCTTGTCTTTAAAATAGCCAACACCATCGCCACCTACCTCTGCCTATATCTCAAAACACAAAAAAGACAGCAAGAGAAGGAAAGAGAGAGAGGGAGAGAGAAGTATATACACACATAAACACAACTAATTACATGGGCATGAGTAATTTAATATAGCAAATTATCCAATATAAAAAAATTAATAAATAAATATGATCCATCTGGTTATTAAACTAGAAAAAAAAAGGAAGGGGGTCAGAAAAGATGGCACAGTGGTTAAAGTGATTGGTGTGCAATAAAATAAACCTGGGTTTAGATCACCAGAATCCATGGGAAAAACCAGGTGTGGCAGCACATATCTCTCATACCCATGCTCCGCAGATGAACACTTACTGGCCATTCAGTCTGAGAAAAATTTTGAGCTCCAGGCTTATTTAGAAATCCTGGTTCAAAACCTAAGTTAGAGGGCAACTAACAAGGAAGCTTACAACCTCCTTTATGTGCATTTACACATGTATGTATATATATACATAGACACACATACATGAATACACAAAGAGAGAGGGGTGGGTAATAAATATTACAGAAAGCTAGGCATATGACAGAATATTCACTCTTTCCTCCCACTTGTCACAGTTACTGACATGGACAAGAATTCCATCTTCATTTTGTGTTGTACTTTTCATATTGGCTTCCCAGATGTGCAAAGAATGGTTTCCCATGACCTTATGTGTTTGGTTTTTTTTTGCATTTTGTTTCTTTGAATAAAGTCTCATTCTTTAATCCATGTATCCCCTTGTTCAAACTCCCTTCCCTCTCCCATCCCCTCCCAATCACTCTCTCTTGTCCCTTCTCCTCATCTCCTTACCAGAAAGGGCAGGAGGTACCAAGGTTGATTAGTTCAGCATCCACTCCAGGAAAATTCAATTTTGTCATCCCAATATCAAGACTGGGTCAGGTGTTCCTCTGAAGAAAATGGGCTCCACAGTGCCTGTGTAAGGTGCTTCAGATCCCAAGCTGTTCACAGCTTGGGTGTGCATTGCATTTTGTTTAAAATCCACTAATGAGTGGGTACACCTCCTGCTTATGTTTCTGGAATTGTGACATCCCACTAAGGATATTCTCCAAATCCAACCATTTGCCTGCATATTTTAGGATATCATTTTTCTTACTGCTGAGTAATACTCCATTGTATAGATGTACCACAATTTGTTAATTCATTCGTTAGTTAAGGGTCATCTAGGTTGTTTCCAGGTTCTTGCTATTACGAATAATACTGCTATGAATTTGGTTGAGCTAAAGCTTTTGGGGTGTGAATTTACATCTTTTAGGTATATGCCCAATCCTTGGGGAGATTGATTCCCAATTTTTTGAGAAGCCACCATACTGCATTCCAGAGTGACTGAACAAGCTTACACTCTGACCAACAATGGAGGAGTGATTCCTTTGCTCTGCATCCTATCCAGCATAGGCTGACATCTGTGTTTTTAATCTTAGCCATTCTGACAGGTTTAGTAAGGTGGTATTTCAAAGATGTTTTGATTTGCATATGTGTGATAGCTAAAGATGTTAAGTACTTTTTCAAGTACCTTTCAGCCATTTGTAATTCTTCTCCTGAGAATTCCCTTTTTAGTTCTGAACCCCATTTTTTAATTGGGTTATTTAGGGCTTTGGGTGCTAGTTTTTTGAGTTCTCTATATATTTTATAGATCAGTCCTCTGTCACTTGTAAGGGTGGTGAAAATTTTTTCCCACTCTGTACTCTGCTGTTTTGTCTTATTGAATGTATCATTGGCTTTACAGAAGCTTCTGAGTTTCAGGAGGTTCCACTTATTGACTGTTGTTCTTAGTGTCTGTGCTACTGGTGTTGTATTTAGGAAGTGGTCACCTGTGCCAATGCATTGGAGGGTAATTCCCACTTTCTTTTCTATGAAGTTCAATGTGGCTGAGTTTATGTTGAGGTCTTTAATCCACTTGAACTTGAGTTTTGTGCAAGGTGAGAGGCTCAGATCTATTTGCATCTTTCTACACACTACCAACCAGCTATGCCAGCACCATTTCTAAAGATACTGTCTTTTTCCATGGAATATTTTTGGCCTCTTTGTCAAGGTCAGATGTTCATAGGAGTGTGGGTTAATGTCTGGGTCTTCAAATCAATTCCATTCAATACATAAGTCTATTTTTATGCCAGTACCAGAATGTTTTCATTACTGTAGCTCTATAATATAACTTGAAGTCAGGGATGATGATGCCTCCTGAGGTTCTTTTGTTGAGCAAAATTGTTTTGGCTTTTCTGCCTTTTCTGTTATTCCAAATGAACTTGAATATTGTTCTTTCAAGGTTTGTAAAAAAAAAAAATTGTGCTGAGACTTTGTTGGGAATTGAATCTGTAGATTACTTTTGGGTGAATTGCCATTTTTATTATGTTGATCCTACCTATCCAGGAATATGGGAGATCTTTTCATTTTCTGTTATCCTCCTCAATTTCTTTCTTCAGTAATATAAAATTTTTGTCAAATAGATTTGTTACTTCTATGGTTATAGTTACTTCAAGGTATTTAATACTATTTGCAGCTATTATGAAGGATGATGTTTCCCTTATTTATTTTCAGCCCTTTTATCTTTAGTGTATAGGAGGGCTACTGGTTTCTTTGAATTAATCTTGTATCCAACTAAATTGCTGAAGGTGTAGAAATTCCCTGGTAGAATTTTGTGCATCACTTATGTATACAATCATATCATTTGCAAATAGAGTTTTACTTCTTCTTTTCTGATTTGTATCCACTTAATCTCTTTGTATTCTCTTACTGCTTTAGCTAAAATTTCAAGAATTATATTGAATAGAAAAAGGGAGAGAGGACAGCCTCGTCTAGTTCCTGATTTTAATGGGATTGCTTTGAGTATTTCTCCATTAAGTTTGATGTTGGTCATTGGCTTCTTGTAAATCGCCTTTAGTGTATTTAGATATTTTCCCTCTATTCCTGATCTCTCCATGACTTTTATCATAACAGAGGGCTGCATTTTGGCAAAAGGCTTTTTTAGTGTCTAAGGATATGATCATGTGGGTTTTTTTTTTCCTTCAGTTTGTTTATATGATGAATGACATTTACAGTTTTTCATATGTTGAAGCATCCCTGCATTTCTGGGATTAAGCCTCTTTGATCATGGTGGATGATGATTCAGTTTGACAGAATTTTGCTGAGAATTTTTGCATCAATGATTATGAGGGAAATTCGTTTGTAATTCTCTTTCTTTGTTGCATCTTTGAGTGGCTTTAGTATGGCTCATAAAAAAGACTTTGGCAATATTCCTTCAGTTTCTACTGCATGGAACCTTTGAGAAGTGTTGGTATTTGTTCTTCTTTGAATGTCTGGTAGAATTCTATACTGAAACCATCTAGACCTGGGTTTTTTTTTTTAACTTGGGAGGATATTAATGACATCTTCAATATCCTTTGGTGTATAGGTCTGTTTAGGTATTTAATCTGATCTTCATTTAATTTTGGTAAGTGATACATGTCAAAATAGCTGTCCCTTTGTTTTCAGGTTTTCCATTTTTGTGGAGTATAGATTTTCTAAGTATGAGTTGATAATCTCTGGATTTTCTGGGGTCTGTTGTTATGTCCCAAATTTTATTTCTGATTTTGCTTATTTGGATATTCTCTCTCTGCTTTTTGGTTAGTATGGATAAGGGTTTATCTATCTTTTTGACTTTCTCAAAGAACCAACTCTTTGATTCATTGATTCTTTGTATTGTTCTCTTTGTTTCAATTGTATTGATTTCAGCTCTAAGTTTGATCATTTCCTGCCGTCTATGCCTGCTAGGTGAGTTTGCTTCTAATTGTTCTAAGGTTTTCAGCTATGCTGTTAATTCTCTAGTATAAGATTTCCCTAGGTTTTCCATATAGGCCTCTAATGCTATGAATTTTTCTGTTAAGAGTACTTTCATTGTGTCCCATAAGTTTGGATATGTTGTAGATTAATTTTTGATAAAATTCTAGGAAGTCTTTAATCTCTTTCTTAATTTCTTCTTTAACCCAGAAGGAGTTCAGTTGAGTGAAGTTTAGTTTCCATGAGTTGGTAGACTTTCTGTGTTTTTTGATGTTGTTGAACTTTAACTTTAGGTCATGGTGGTGTAATATGATACAAGGGATCATTTCCATGTTTTGTATTTATTGATATTTGCCTTATGAACAATTATGTGGTCAATTTTAGAAAAAGTTTCATGTGGTGCTAAGAAATGTGTATATTCCTTTGTGTTTGGCTAGAACCAACTGTAAATATCTATTAAGTCCATTTGTATCATGACCTCTGTTAGTCCTCTTATTTCTATGTTGATTCTCTGTTCAGTTAACCTTTCTAAGGGTTAAAGTAGGGTATTGAAGTCTCCCACTATTAGAGTGTGACATTGATATGGGGCTTGAGCTTAGTAGTGTTTTCTTCACATATTTAGGTGTTCCTATATTAGAGGCATAAATAGGATTAAAATCTCATCTTGATCAATTTTTCCTGAGCTGAATAAGTTATGTCCATCTTGGTTTCTTATAATTGTTTTAGTTTGAAGTCTACTTTGTTAGATAGTAGGATGACAACACCAGCTTGTCTTTTGTTGCCATGTGATTGGAAAATTTTTCTCAACCCTTTACTCTGAACCTGTTTCTGTCTCTGAAGTTGAGGTGTGTTTCTTGTAAGCCACTGAAGGATGCCTTCTATTTTTGTATTCATTGTGTTAGGGTATATCTTTTTATAGGTGAATTGAGTCCATTGAAATTAAGGGATATTATTGATTACTCATTGTTATTTTTTTATTATATTTGGTGGTAGCTTGTGTGTATTTCCTTTCTGTGGGCTTTTCTTTTGTGGGATTATCAATTGTTGGTGGTTTCATATGTCTATCTGGGATCCTTAGGTTGTAATTTTCCCTCCAGTGCTTTCTGAAGGACCGGATTTCTGGATAGATATTGTTTAAATCTGATTTTGTCATGAAATATCTTGTTTACTCCATCTATGGTAATTGATAGTTATGCAGCATATAGTAGTCTGGGATGGCAGGCATGCTCTTTGAGTGTCTTTATAATTTCTGACAATGACCTTCTTGCTTTCATTTTTTTCCATTGAATATTCTGGTGTTATTCTGATGGGTCTGACTTCATTGGTAAGTTGGCCCTTTTTCTTTGCAGCTCTTAATATTTTTTTCTTTGTTCTATATATTTTGTGGCTTGATTATTATATGGCAAGCAGCCTTTTTGGGGAGTCTAATCTATTTGGGATTCTCTAAGCTTCTTGTATTTTTCAAGGAATTTCCTTTTTTAGGTTAGGAAATTTTTCTTCTATGATTTTATTGAATACATTATCTGTGCTTTGAACTGGTATTCTTCTCCTTCTTCCATTCCTATTATTCTCAGGTTTGGTCTTTTCATGGTATCCCAAATCTCCTGAAAGTTTTGTGTTACAGCTCTTTTGGTTTTAGTGTTTTCTTGGATTTATATATCTATTTCTGTTATTGAGTTTCACTATAGAGATTCTCTTCCATTTCTTGGATTCTGTTGGTTATGCTTATATCTGTAGTTCCAACTTTTTTCTTCAAATTTTTTCCACCTTTGCCTCTTTTTTTTGCCATTTTTCTTGCTTCTATTTGAATTTTTAGATCCTGTAATGTTTCTTTCATGTGTTGGTCTTCTTTTTCTTGGTTTTCTTTGTGTTTTTTTTTTTCAAGGATGTGTTCATCTCTTACAATTTTTTTTTCTATTTTCTTCTATTTACTTAAGGGATTTTTTTATATCCTCTTTAAAGGCTTCTATAATCTTCATAAAGGTGCTTTTGATGTTGTTTCTCTCTGTTTCCTCTTCTTTGCTCTGTTCAGAACTTGGTGTTGTAGAACCTACAGTTTCTTTTGGTGTTACCTTGTTGTTCTTTATATTGTCATATGTATTCTTGCACTGGCTTCTGCCCATTGTTTCAGTAGTTCACTCTTAGTCAGCTTCTAGTCAGTAATGACTAGAGGGCTTGTGTGTCTTTTGTCTGCTCTGAACCTGGGGTCTGCATGATCTCTGACTCTGGACACAGGTCTGCATTTTGAAGGCATCTGTCTGTCTATGATGAAGCAGTGTTCCCTGGAGGTGAGACCGGGCTGTGGGAGGTCCCTTCTTTTAGGGATCTCTGGAGAAGGCCCCTCCTAGCCTGTCTGCTAGGGAGAGTGTGAGATCAGAAACTTAGGTTTAACCCCGGCCCTCGAGAGGGATTTTTTGGGTGGGTAGCCTAAGAGCTGAAATCTACTAACATCTGAGTCTGCTTTGGGCATGAGTCTGCATTTTCAAGGCACCTGTCTATGTATCAACCTTTTGTGTTTGAATCTTACTGCTGAGAACCATATCTAGGTTCTCTGGCATAACAGCTAGTACTGTCAGCCAAAACCCATAGGCTAGCCAGATTTAATTCAAGGGGTAAAATCTCTGTTGTCCTTCATATAGTATATGTGTATGTATATGTATAATTAATATCATAGGTTTCAATCTTAAAGCAAGTAATATATTTTAGAAATTTATGAAACAAAAATATATGACCAATAGTTTTTTTCTACAAATGCCTGTCTGGTTTTATTCATTTTTAATTTTCTTTTCTATTGTAAATTATAAACATCTAGGTTCCTTTCCTGTTGCTTTTCAGGGATTATAATTGTCTTATGGTTGATTCCATGGTCATATTATGTTTAAAGATTAAACAGCTATTTGCTAGGTCTTGCCCTCTGAGATCCTCAGCTGTCTTTCCTAGGGTCATTCAATTTTTTTCACACTTCTTTTACAATATATTGGATAAATTCCATCACTGAAATTGGGATGAACTAGAGAATTTTACCCAGCTGCTTCATCAATCTTTATTGGGATTTTAAATCTTGGAATATTTGCAAATTAGTTAATTAAGCTGTTGGTTGAATCCCTATTATAAAACTAAGGCTGGCTCTTCTAAATTGCTTAGGGGACTCTTTTAAGTTCAAATTTTAATAGATATGTTAGTCTTTATAGGTATAATTCAAATCATATTTCTTAAGAAAAAATCTTAGTCAACTAAATAGAGAAAAGTGACAATGTAAAGGAAATCCTTTTTTCTGGACATTCTTTTCTAAATTATATATTTTATTTTTGAGAATATAATATAATTACATCACTTACTGCTTCTCTTTTCTCTCATTTATTCCTCCTTGTTCTTCAGACTCATGAATACTTCCATTATTATGTGCATACATAAGTGGCTCAGTCCATGTTATATTACTTGTATATTTATTTTCAGGGCTAACTATTTGGTATGGATAACCAACAGGTATGCTCCTACTTGGGACAAACATTTTGTCTAGCTCTTAGCTTCTTTAGTTAGATGTCATTTACTGTATATGGCTGAGGCATCATGGGCTTTCCTCCATCTATTTTGGCTTGTATAATGCTGTTTGCTTTTAGGTCATCCTGAGGCAATCATGTTGCTCAACTATGTTAATAGCAGAATTATTCATAATAGCAAGAACATGAAAACAACCTAGATGTCCCTCTGCTGAAGAATGGATTAACAAACTGTGTTACAGATACACAATGGAGTAATACTCAGCAGTAAGACAAAATGATATCCTCAAATTTGCAGGCAAATGGATGGATTTGGAGAATATCCTCCTGAACAAGGTATCACAATCCCAGAAAGATAAGAAGGTAATATACTCACTCATTAGAGGACTCTAAACAAAAAAGCAAAAAGCAAAGCATGTCCAAGCTGCAAACCACAGCCACTGAACAGCTTGGGATCTGAAACACCTTGGATTGGCATCTTGGACGCCACTCCCTCCAGGGGAACAGCTGATCCAGTCTTGATTTTGGGGTGAGGAAACTGGGTCTGCCAGGAGCTGATTCTTAACTAAGCCATATTTGGACCTTGGGACCTCTTGTCCTTGCTGGGGAGAAGATAAAGTGATGTGGACAAGAGAGAGTGCCTGGGAGGGGTGGGAGGGGGAAGGGAGTTTAAGCAAAGATATGCATGGATAGAAAATGTGACTGTATTCATAATAAAAAAATAGTTGTGTTACCTTGGTGTATCAAACATTCAAAATTTTTTCAACTCAAATACCTGAAGCATTTGTTCACAGCTTTGTTTTTTATGCCTGTACTCATTTTAAAACTGAAAAATGTCATTGATGTAATGGTTCAGCTTTTCTATTTTAACAAATTGCATTTTGACAAGTAGGAAGAGGAGGAGACAGGTAAGGGCAAGAGGGAGAGGAGGAGAAGCTGTTGGAGAAGGAGGAGAGGGTTAGGAGCAGGAAGTAAATACCATGTTTGGGAAGTAAATTTAAAAGTTTTCTTCTTTGTTTGGAAAAATTATGTACTTAAAAATTTGAGTTTTAATGTTTGTAATTATTTATTTTAACTTTGGTGAAATGAGAATACAACTCTATTAGAACTACCAGTTCAAGTACTGATAAACAAAACCTACCCTAAGGTGTCAATCTTAACAATCAATTCTTAGAACCTAAACCACATATATATGTGTCTAGTGTCCTCAGAAAAAGTATCAGTATTTGTGAGGTCAGTATTAAAGTGCTCTGAAGTTGATTATCTAAGCATTTTCCTTTTGGTTCATGTGACAATTCATGTTCTTCTTTTTTCTTTATTCATTTATTTTGTATTTATCAAGAAAAACAGTAAAATGAATTTAAAATTCTGATAAGTTAACAATAACTATAAAGAAGATAAAAATCATAAGCATGACTTATCAAGGGTGATAATGCAAATAAGATTGCTACAAATATATTTACTTTGTGTTCAGCTTTTCCTCTGAATTTTTTTTGCCATCCCAGTATATCCTCATTCAGGGTCCCATCCCCCTCCTGCCATATCAGGTCATTTTTTCTTCTCCACAACTCCCCATCCCCTCCCTGGGCAGGGAGCAGACAGTCCTGTGATCCCACTGATCCAATAATGCTTAGATCAGTCTCCACTTCTGGCAAATCCAGTTTTCTCCGCCCTCCCTCAAGAGTGAGTCAGGTGTTCCTATAGTTGGAGTGGGATCCGAAGGGTCAGTCCAGGGTGTTTCTCATCCCAAGATGTTCAGTGGTTGTGCATTGCAGCTTGGGCATGCTTGGCTTTTTTTCTTGTTTGTTTCTTTAGAGACCACTAATGAGTGAGTACATCCTCTGCTTATCTTTCTGAGTTTGTGATACCTCGCTCAGGAGGATATTCTCCAAATCCATATGTTTGCCTGCAAATTTTAGGATATCATTTTTTCATACTGCTGAGTAGTATTCCATTGTGTAGATGTACCACAGTTTGTGAATCCATTCGTCAGTTAAGGGACATCTAGGTTATTTCCAGGTTCTTGCTACTACAAATAATACTGCTATGAACATAGTTGAGCTAATACCATTGGAGTGTGAATGAGCCTCTTTAGGGTATACACCCAGAAGTGATATTGCTGGATCCTTGGGAAGATTGTTTCTCAATTTTCTGAGAAACTGCCATATTGTATTCCAAAGTGGCTGAACAAGCTTACGCTCCCACCAAAAATGGAGGAGTGTTCCCCTTGCTCCACATCCTCTCCAACATAGGCTGTCATCTGTCCCTTTTATCTTATCCAGTCTAGCAGGTGTTAAGTGGTATCTCAAAGTTGTTTTGATTTGCATTTCTCTGATGGCTAAAGATGATGAGCACTTTTTCAGGTGCCTTTCAGCCATTCGTAGTTCCTCTGCTGAGAATTCCCTTTTTGGATCTGTACCCCATTTTTTGATTGGGTTATTCAAGGTTTTGGGCTCTAGATTCTTGAGCTCTTTATATATCTTAGAAATCAGTCCTCTATCACTTGTAGGGTTGGTAAAAATCCTTTCCCATTCTGCAGGCTGGCGTTTTGTCCTATTGACAGTGTCCTTGGCTTTGCAGAAGCTGCCTATCTTCAGGAGATCCCACTTATTGATTGTTGGTCTTAGTGTCTATGCCACTGGTGTTATATTTAGGAAGTGGTCGCCTGTGCCAATTTGTAGAAGTGTATTTCCCACTTTCTTTTCTATGAAGTTCAACGTGGCTGGGTTTAAGTTGAGGTCTTTGATCCACTTGGATTTGAGTTTTGTGCATGGTGACAAGCTTGGATCTATTTGCATTTTTCTACACACTTCCATCCAGCTATGCCAACACCATTTGTTAAATATACTATATTTTTTCCATTGAATGTTTTGGGCCTCTTAGTCAAAGATCAGGTGTTCATAGGTTTTTGGGTTAATGTCTGGATCCTCAATTCTATTCCATTGTTCCACAAGTCTGTTTTTATGCCAGTACCAGGCTGTTTTTAATACTGTAGCTCTATAGTATAACCTGAAGTCAGGGATGGTGATACCTCCTGAGGTTCTTTTGTTGAGTATAATTGTTTTGGCAATCCTGGCTTTCCTGTTATTCCAAATGAAATTGAGTATTGTTCTTTCAAGGTCCAAAAAATATTGTGTTGGGATTTTGATGGGCAGGGCATTGAATCTGTAGATTGCCTTTGGAAGAATTGCCACTTTTACTATCTTGATCCTACCAATCCAGGAACATGGGAGAGCTTTCCATTTTCTGATATCCTCTTCAATTTCTTTCTTCAGTGATTTAAAATTTTTGTCAAGTAGGTCTGTTACTTCCTTGGTTATAGTTACTCCAAGGTACAGTCCAGGAACATGAGAGAGCTTTCCATTTTCTGATATCCTCTTCAATTTCTTTCTTCAGTGATTTAAAATTTTTGTCAAGTAGGTCTGTTACTTCTTTGGTTATAGTTACTCCAAGGTATTTAATACTATTTGCAGCTATTATGAAGGGCAATGTTTCCCTTATTTCTTTTTCAGCTCTTCTATCTTTAATGTATAGAAGGCCTAGTGCTTCCACACAGTAGAAACTGAAGGAATATTGCCAAATTCCTTTTATGAGGCCACAATCACCCTAATACCCAAGCCATTCAAATACACAACAAAGAAGTAGAATTACAGACCACTTTCCCTCATGAATATAGATGCAAAAATTCTCAACAAAATTTTGGCAAACCATATACAACAATGTAGAAAAGATATCATCCACCATGACCAAGTAGGCTTCATCCCTGAAATGCAGGGGTGGTTTAACATATGAAAAACTGTAAATGTTATCCATCATATAAACGAACTAAAGGAACAAAACCACATGATCATATCCTTAGATGCGGAAAAAGCCTTTGACAAAATCCAACACTCCTTTATGATTAAAGCCCTGGAGAGGTCAGGAATACAGGGAGAATACCTAAATATAATAAAGGCAATTTACAAGAAGCCGACAGCCAGTATCAAACTTAATGGAGAAAAACTCAAAGCAATCCCACTAAAATTAGGAACTAGACAGGATGTCCTCTCTCCCCTTATCTATTCAATATAGTTCTCGAAGTTTTAGCTAAAGCAATAAGGGAATGAAAAGAGATAAAGGGGATACAAATTAGAAAAGAAGGAGTGAAGCTATCTCTATTTGCAGATGATATGATTGTATACATAAGTGACCCACAAAATTCTTCCAAGGAACTGCTACAGCTGATAAACACCTTCAGCAATGTAGCAGGATACACGATTAACTCAAAGACAACACATGTTCTTAAAGGTGATTTGTCTCTACTGTGACTCAAGATTAAATATGGAAACACTCACAAGCTCTAATAACAACAAATTTCTTGTGTCATTTGATCACCTTCCTCAAGTTCATACAATACTAATTACACTGTTTGCAAGGCCAAGTGTAGGGTTCCTTTTGTACATAATAATAATAATTTCAAGGCAACTAATTGAAATATTTAAATCAAGCGTAGGCCATCCTCATTAGTACTTTTGGACCTGCACAGTTGTATGCCACTAAATAAAAATGACAAACCAAAATACTCCCAATTTAAAAGAAAGAAACAAGACAAAAAGGTATACTGACATATTAATGTTTAGAAAACTAGGGTAGTCTGAATGTAATTGGCCATCATCAGTTCATAGTGGGTGACACTATTGGAAGGTATGACTTTCTTGCAGTAGGTATGGCCTTGCTGAAAGAAATGTGTCACTGTAAAAGTGGGCTTTGAGGTCTCATAAATGCTTATTTCATGCCCAGTTGTTGTTGTCACACAACACCTTCTGTTGCCTGCATGTCAAGATGTACAATTACCAGCTTCTTCTCTAACACCATATCTGCCTGCATGGCAACATGTACCACCATAATGATAATGAACTCAACCTCTGAAAATGTAAGTCACATCTATTAAATATTTTTCTTTATGAGAGTTTTCATAGTCATAATGATTTTTTCACAGCAATAGAAACCCTAAAAAAACCAGAATTTAATTATTGTGGTTTGCAGCCTAGATATTCTTTGCTTTATGTCCAAAATCCACTTAGAGTGAGTACATACCATGTCTATTTTTCTGGACCTGTGTTACCTCATTCAGAATGATACTCTCCAAATTTGTCCATTTGCCTACAAATCTTATCTATTTTTTTTCCTGCTGAGCAGTACTCCATTATGTAAATGTACTACAGTTTGTTAATCCATTCTTCAGTTGAGGGGCATCTAGGTTGTTTCCAGATTCTGGCTATAACAAATAATGCTGCTATGAACATAGTTGAGCTAATGCCCTTGGGATAAAAATGAGCATTCTTTGGGTATATGCCAAATAGTGGTATCACAGTTTTCTGAGGAACCACCATCCTAATTTTCCAAGTGGCTGTACACATTTACACTCCCACCAGCAATAGAGAAATGTTCCCTTTGCTCCATGTCCCCTCCATCACAGATTGTCTTCTGTATTTTGATATTAGCTTTTCTGACAAGTTTAAGATGGGATCTCAGAGTTGTTTTGATTTGCATTTCTCTGATAGCTAAGGATGTTGAGCAATTCATTAAGTTTTTTTCAGCCATTTGTAATTCCTCTGTTTCCCTTTTTAGCTCTGAACGCTGTATTTAAATGGATTATTTGGGGGTTTGGCCTCTAGTTTCTTGAGTTCTCTGCAACCACAACGTCTGAACAGCTAGGTGACAGAAATAACTTAAGAGAGACATCCTGGGATCCCCCTGGAAAGGAGGAATGAGGAAGATCTCTTAAGTAAATTAAGATCATAATGGGGAGCGAGCAAGGAAACAAATTATGAGAAAAGAAGATCATTGGGTGAGAGGAGTAACAAAGAAAGAGAGAAAAGAAATAAAGGGAGGCATTGTGGGGTTGTAAAGAATCCTGGGTGCTAAGGAAACCTACAAGAACCCACAAGATGTCCCTGGCTAGGACTCCAAGCAATAGTAGAGAGTATGCCTAAACAGGACTTTCTCTATATTCAAATTAATGACCACCGTTATTGTCATTATAGAACCTTCATCCAGCAATGGATAGAAGCAGAAGCAGAGATCCCTAGGTGAGCATCAGGTTGAGCTTCCGGTCCAGCTGAAGAGAGAGAGAGTAAAGAGAGTACATGAGCAAAAGGACCGGGATCATGAAGAGGAGTCCCACAGAGACGGCTGACTGGAACTATTGGGAGCTCACTGATTCAGAAACAATCATTGAGGAAACTTCAGGGAAAGGAACTAAACCCTCCAAAGGTAGACAATTGTCAAATGGCATGGGCCATTTGTGGAGCCTTTTGCAGTAGAAGCATACTATGTTCCTCGTGCATGAACTGGTGTGTTGGAGCCCATTCCTTACAGAGAATCACCTAACCCAGCTAACCCAGCTTTAATACTGGAATGAGAGACTCTGAACTACTATAACTTGCATATACCAGACTGAACTGACCCACGTTGGGACTACTTGTCCTCCTAGGAGAATGGATGGGGGAATGGAATGGGATGGGGTAAAGTTGAGACAGAACTGGGAGAGACTGGGAGGAGGGAAGGTAGGGGGAACAGTGATAGATATGGAAAAAAATCTTTAAAAAGAAAGAATTATTGAAACTAGAGAGAAAAGAATGTTTCACTCTTAAGAATGACTGGCAATATTGTGAGGCTAGCTTCTCAGTGTTGCATGAAATAACCTATAAGAACACAGGGAAGGAAAGTGAACAAATGACGCTGACCCACATCCACATCACCATGTAGGTGTTCTTTGAATTCTGGTTACTAACTGTGCACCAGATAAACATTTTAAGAGCCTTGGGTAACTCACTAAAAAGTCTGGCAACTACAGTATAAGTCAGAATTGATGAGAATCACAGATTGTCTGCATCAACATCAGCATGACATTAGACATAGGCTAAATTGATCTCATGCAGACATGTGTCATCATCATGGCAAGGGTATGTCTAGGAATATGCCCACTTATCAAACTTCATGAGAGCTAATGCTACTGCTTACCCACAGCTGTGGAATCTGGGTTTATAGTCTGTCTCTGCCATCACATGTGGTATCCAAGTTCATTTCAAAGTCCTTGTAAGTGGCCCTTTTATGTAAATAATGAATAATTACTCTAAGCTTACTTAAATCCTTACTATTTATTTAAAACATAGAAGAAACATGCCTGTTGATGACAAGTAGAATATTGAAAAAAAGATATAAAAATTAAATTTAAAAAGGTGATGTAGATTATCTAGGTGTGTTTGCTCAACACTCATTGGCAAGATGTGAAGAGAACTCTGCAATGACTATGAACAGTGTGAATGAATAAAAGAATTTGCAGAATTCTTACTATATTTTTACTGTTTTTACCATCTCATGGACACTTGCTAAATATTTTTCTAAAGAAAAATAAAAGCAAAAAACCAAAAAATAAATTGAAACAAGGGAATAAAATTACCCCTGCATTTTTGCAACCTTCCTGAAAACCCTATGCTCCACCAAATGACTGTCTCTAGAGTAGTAAGGGCACATGTTTGTCAAAACGACATAGACTCAAATTCACAATTTGTTCTCAGAGAACTTTGTTGGCAGTCACAGGAGGAGCTGCTGCAGGACTGGCAGGTTACAAGCCCTTGGAGATACCTGATTTTCACAGGGTGGGGAAGACTAGCAATAGAAATAACATTGACACTGTATGGTTATGAATGTTTGGAGACTACAAATACAGAGACGGGTACATTTCTACAGTGTGACTCCTTAACTGCTGGATCATCTGTGCTATTTTGACCTCCTACAACTTTAAAAATTGCAGACATCTTTCCCCATTGTTTGGATCACAAGAGTAACAAACAACATCACAACTGATGTCCTACAACTTAAGGATGAATAGAAATAGTAAATATTACTCGAGTCTTGTGGATTGCTGGATGTCCTGACCTTACAAAACTGGGTTATAAAAAGAGTTATTTTTATTTTATTAATTGTGTGTGTGTGTGTGTGTGTGTGTGTGTGTGTGTGTGTGTGTGTGTATTGTGTTATGTTTTCCTGTTTCTTTAAATCAGGTGGTTTCAGGCTTGTATCCTTAAGCAGCATGCACATTTACCCATTGAGTCATTTTTCTGGATGGAATTTAAGAAAGTATTAAAGGGATGCTTGAAGAGAACAAATAACACAATCTGACTTTGTTCTTAATTTGTAAATGTGACTTTGACTCATTCAATCCTGTAACTGATAGGTTCAAGAACAATATTTAACTAAAGTATTTTCTTCCTGAAAATTAGAATTGTTTGTTTGTTTTTGTGTTTTCAAGAAAGGATCTCTCTTTGTAACAGCTCCAAAGTTGTCCTGAAACTCCCTTTGCACACCAGGCTAGCATCAAACTCAGAGAGATTCTCCTACCTCTGCCTCCATAGTATTGGGATAAACAATGTGTGCCATCGTGCTCAGAGTAAAATTAGTAAATTCTGTAGGCACATTTTAAGGTAAAGTTTCATTTTTGCTTTCATTGAGTTTTATAGGATATTTCTTCATTATGCTTTGATATTTATTTGTTTGATTTAGTGGTGTTTGGCTGTTACCTCATAATCAATCAAAGGATTCAGCTATTGTCATCCATCAAACAACTAAACTTTATCTGCAGGATGAGTTTCTCAGTTCCTCCTGTAGACATTAGATATGCAACTGTTGTTCATTTA
This sequence comes from Sigmodon hispidus, assembly GCA_004025045.1. Classification (NCBI taxonomy): domain Eukaryota; kingdom Metazoa; phylum Chordata; class Mammalia; order Rodentia; family Cricetidae; genus Sigmodon; species Sigmodon hispidus. The sequence goes on along the minus strand of PVIH01002003.1, from coordinate 44,997 downwards.
TCATACCATATTGAAAATTTTGTGCAGATACCTGACTAGGTACACACATTTGTGCATGCATTGTATATTTTTTCCTTCTTCTTTATTTATTTTGTATTTATCAAGAAAAACAGTAAAATGAATTTTAAATGCTGATAAGTTAACAATAACTATAAAGAAGATAAAAATCATAAGCATGACTTATCAAGGGTAATAATGCAAATAAGATTACTACACATATATTTACTTTGTGTTCAGCTTTCCCTCTGAACTTTTTTCCCATCCCTGTATGTCTTTATTCAAGGTCCCTTCCCCCTCCCACCACATCAGGTCATTTTTCTTCTCCGCAACTCCCCATCCCCTCCCTGGGCAGGGAGCAGACAGTCCCATGGTCCCACTGACCCAATAATGCTTAGTTCAGTCTCCACTCCTGGCAAATCCAATTTTGTCCCCCCTCCCTCAAGAGTGAGTCAGGTGTTCCTATAGTTGGAGTGGGATCCGAAGAGCAGTCCAGGGTGTTTCTGATTCCAAGCTGTTCAGTGACTGTAGTTTGCAACTTGGGCATTCTTGGCTTTTTTTTCTTGTTTGTTTCTTTAGAGACCACTAATGAGTGAGTACATCCCCTGCTTATCTTTTTGAGTTTGTGATACCTCGCTCAGGAGGTTATTCTCCAAATCCATCCATTTGCCTGCAAATTTTAGGATATCATTTTTTCTTACTGCTGAGTAGCATTGTATATTATTTCATAATGTGACCACATAGATAACTCCACTAGTATATGTATGTGTTATATGTCCAGAGTTTTTATGTTCATTTTCCCTTGAGTAGAGGATACACAATTAGAATTGAAACAATGAACTTTCTTCATGGTAGTCTGCTTAGCAACATCCCTTATTCAACTTGCCACCTACTCTATATTCAGGTGTTTCTTCTCTCCACTTCCAGGCTCCACTTGGAAACAGTTTTCCTTCCTTGTCCTTACTGACATAAGAAATACAAATTTTACTTTTCTTTTGGGTGATGGTGGTATTAAAATAAAATAAAATAATATTTTCCTTAATAAAAGCCTGACTTGTGGTAAACCTTCAATATTTATCCTGTTTTATTATACATATACAATAAACATTAAACTATGATATGTACTATCAATATTACTTATAACAAATAATATCTCATTTTAGAGAATTTGAGTTAGATACAGTATAGCCTTAAAAAATTCATAATGGAATAGTGTCTATTTCTCAACTATTCAAAGAGAAAGTATAGCTGAAAAATATCTCTTTTGGTATTTTGAAAAAGGCTGAAAGTGCCTCTGTCTCAGAATTTTTCTCAGACACCACCGTTTAACATTGAGGGGTCAGACTTCAGATGAGCTCTTCACTTATCCTTTCGATACTACCAATAGTGCTACCCATGCGTCATTCTTTCTTTAAACCATAGCTATGCCTATCTCAACCATTGGGTTTTGGTGCTTTTGTTGCTGCACACTATCTCTGTCATTATTAACATTCCAAGGAGATTATCCTCATACATACACATGCACACTGTATTAGTAACCTCTAACCTCATAACGTGCAAGACATTTCACTTTATGGAGACCTTTCACACTCATTATTATTTCAGTTTCCCAAGAAAAATAGAAGATAATAAAAACAAAAGAAAGGAAGTCAAAATTACAGGTCTCATAAACCAGGAACACGCTAAGAAAGGAGATTTCAATAATTACTATTTCCACCTAGGACTTCAGTGGAGGAAAGTTTTTCAAGTTCTAATCACTAGGCATGACACCTATGGAGTGGAGAGCCAGCAGTCATAGTTTACCTACTTTGTTACTTTGCTAAAAGTCAGAGAAAAGCCTTTCCCGTGGGTTATGTTGACCATACGCTCTGACAGAACAGCTGTAGAACCAAAGGGCACCAATGTACTAGGGTACAACTGATCTTGATAAGCTTTGGGAGAATGGATAGTTCATGTAGCTCAGTATAGTGTGGTTGGTAGCTCTATATGATTATTCTGCAATCATCCTCTCCATGCTTTCCTGGTGGTTCTCAGTTTATATACATTTTTATCTTCTATTTTTTTAAACTTCCTCAAAATTGTCATTTGGAAACAACTTGTACATGCCAATCCTACAAAAGTGATTACTGTATCCTTTCCATTAGGAAACTACTAAGGAATGACAAAGAGCATCTTGAAAGACGGTAGCTCTCTACAATACAAGCTTTGGGGAGATACCTCAGGTTAAGTTCTGAGGACAGTAGGCCAAATGTTGTGTACTTCATATGTTGTGTATATAGCTCATCTTTAATAAATTAAACTAATAAAGTGTTAATTACACCTGAACTTCCACTGTGCATCTTTTACCTTCAAAAGAACTTGGAGATTTAGCTATAATTGCTTGAGTACTTGCCTAGTACACACAAAACCAGGAGTTCAATTACTAGCATTGCATCAAACAAGATCTATGAATGTAAGCTAAGAAGTTAAAATGTAGGGTCAAGATCAAAAAGTCAAAGTCATCCTCAACTATATACTGAAGTTTGACACCTGCCAGGGCTATTTGAGACCCTATGTCTACAAAATAATAAAATTTCAAGGCTGGATTTAAACGTATAATTGCCCATTCCATGTTCTCTAAGAACCTGGTAGTGTGGCTATTAGGTAGCTGGCCAGCTTGTCAGATATTAGCAAGCTTGTAGCACACTGTGACTGGACCTCCCTTCTTATCATCAGCTATAGAAGCAGAAACTGGTACTTCAGGATTCTAACTTTTGTTCAGAATAAGACCTGACTTATGTCTCTGAAACTGGGAGAGCATGTGATATATTGAGCTTCCATTGATGGAGGTTGTAGTAAAAAATTTCTGACCTGATCTAGCCTCAAGGTCCCAAATAATCACACAGAAGCATATATTCATTACATACTGTTTGCCTGGGCATATTACTCTTAAACTAACCCATGATTCTTATCTTATTTAGCCAAGTGGCTTGATACCTTTTCTCAGAGCAGAATTCTTGTCTCCTTTGCTCTCTAAGTCTCTCTCTCTCTCTCTCTCTCTCTCTCTCTCTCTCTCTCTCTCTCTCTCTCTCTCTCTCCCTCCCTCTCTTTCTCTTCTATAACTTTTTCCAGAGTTTTCTTAGTCTGGTAGCCCTGTCCATACTTCCTGTCCGCCTTCTGGCCAATAGCATTTTATTAAACCAATAGGAGAGGCAAATATTTACAATGTACAAGAGCATAATCCCATACCAGGAGGTCTATGTAAACCTGGCAACAGGGCCCCTAAGCCAGATATTATTACTGTATACTGGAAGTTTTTCTGATAAATACCAAGGACTACCATTGTCATTGCTATATACACATAATCTTCTAGACATAGTCTATCTAAATAGGCCTGTAAAATCAACTAAATGGAATATAGTCCTAAAAGAAATGCTCCTTTGTCCAGAGCTCTCCTAGAATATACTATAAACCTACATGAAATGTGCAGGAGAGTGGCCTGTATTTTTCCACCATCTGAAAAAAGTTCTTCATATTTTCTACACTAAGTGCTGTTCATCTTCTGCATTTTTTTTTCTATAGAGATTACAAGGATTGCTTGGACAAAAAGAGTCCCTACAGACTCTTGAAAAGTCTAAACACTAAAATTCATCTAGACCCCTTGTAAGTAGTTGGTCTTTGCATAGCACAAAGCACATTTCTTCAAGCTTGGAAGTCATATGGGTCTAAAGAGAAGTCATTGTTAGCTATCAGACCTACACTGTGTCTGTGCTTTAAAGAACCTGACTAAAAACATTGGGGGAAATTTTTTTGAAGACTCTACTGGTGAGTTTAGAGGCAACACTGACCATTAAAAAGATAGGGAAACATTTCAGCAGCCTTCAGTTATGGTTAGTATATAAAAATCAGACTGGCAAATGAATGTCTTCTACAAGGTGATTTTATGTTTTTGGCAGAAGTTACTAATGCAATTTAGGGTGTTGGAAAAAACATCATGATGGCAATCCCTGTTCTTTTTTATGAAGATTTGCTTTATTAATTTGCAATTGTGTGTGTGTGTGTGTGTGCGCGCGCGTGTGTTTGTGTAAGTTACAGCTTACAGACTAACAGGCATATATGCTGACAGCCAAATTCTAGCATTCTCTAAAAGTACTAAGTGCTCTTAACTGCTGAGCCATTTTCCCAGACCTTATATGGTTCCTTAATAGAAAAGGGCATAAAATGTAGAATTGTTAGTGGTCCTAAATTCAAGTTAGGACATATTTGTGAAAGTGGTAGAAGGTAAGATTCTGAATCCAATTTGACTCAACTGCAAGTCACAAGATTCCTGAAAAGAAAGGTCCATTAAATCAACAAAGCAAATTGTCTTTTGACACCTTCTAAACATTTGTCCCTATTTTATTATGGTGCCAGCCAGCCCTTTCTCACTCAGTACTTTCTTGCCCAGATTCTTGCTACACTTCCTAAAAAAAAGGCTGAGAAGGTAATGTTGAGTCACAACTATGTATCAGGAGTGCCTGAGTGCACACTCCTCAAGGCAGTGTATGTCAAGATTCCAATGGTTCAGCCTTAATGCATTTCTATATTTTCTTTCTTCCCCCCAATAATCCACTAAGTTCTCTATAGTATAGAGCTTACTTTCTTGCATATCTTCATGTATGCATGCTCTGTTCCTTCTGCATTCTGTTGGCTACTTTCTGCTACATTATCAGTTCAAAATGGCCTTCATATAAATATTATGCAGCTCTAAAAGAGAACATTTTATTTTGATCCAGATTCCCATATATTTTTGGAATATCCCAGGGTGATTTTCTTACTGGCCTATTGTTCCTCAATATTTTCCTCTAAACAAAACCCATACCTCCTTTTAAATTTCATCAGTCCACTACAGTTATATACATCTCCTGTCAACTAAATGATATCAAAGAAGAGTAAAATTTATGTTTCTTTTAACTCCTTTAAGATTAAGAAATACATATATCACACATACAGAAAACATATGCATTCCAATATATATATGTGTGTGTGTGTGTACTTGTTTAAAAAAAATAGCTATGAACTAATATGTGACATACTTGTGATAAATATACATATGTATTCATGTATTTATATGCAAATGCAAAGATTGTTTAACAGAGAAATTGAATTTATCAGGTCTAACTTTCATCCTTACATCAATTAAGACAAGGAGGCTTAGCTATCATTCTTGGTATGGGGAATTAGAAGAGTTTTACTGTTTGGAAGATTTTGGTCATAACTTGGTTTGCTGTAGACTCTAATTTTACTGGAAGAATTTCAGCTTGCTTTAGTTGGTGTGGTCTCTCACCTCCCTAGTCTATTCTCAAGACTGGTGTTGAGTAGTCTCATCTTGTATAATTTACAGCTATCTTCTAGAAGGCAAAGTATATCAGAAAACTGAAATTATTTCTAATCTAGATGGGAAAACAAGAACGTTATTGACAACTTCATTAGTTTGAATAAGAATATTTTCTTAATAAACTCATGCATTTGACAACTTGGTTCCCAATTGATGGTGGTGTTCAGAAAATCAAAGAGGAGTGGTTTTGCTGTAAGAAGAGTATCACTGGCAGGAGATTTTGACATTTCAAAGTCTCATACTGTTGCCAACAAACTCTTCCTACTTTGTATTTGTGGTTCAATATTTGAGTTCTGCGCTCACAATTCCTTTACCGTGCATGCCTCTTGACTTGTCCCTGTTCTGTAAGAGGACCTCTGTAACCACAAGCCAAAATCATCTCCATCTTCTATATGTTTCCATGGTCATAGTATTTTAACATAGTAACCAATACAGAAACACATATGGTCTAATGCAGAGGTGCAAAAGCTTTATATAAGTAAGGCTCACTGTGCTTTCCCAAAGTAATCATATTCAATGTGGGTACTTTCAATCTTTCCTCTGTCACTTGAATCTTGAGACCATTTTTGGAATGTTCTCAGTTCTTGGATTATACTATTCAGGGTTATCCTGAATGGATTATTGCTGAAAATGATATTTCTGCCCTTATATCATGAGAAAAGGCAAAAGAAAGATAACTCATTGGAAAAAAAAAAACACATTTTTTATTAAGTGGAAAACTTCCAGCACAACTCAAAGCTCTTTCGTTGTGTAGGCACAGGTAATGGGAGAGTGAGCAAAGCTATGCAGAAATTCTAGTAATGAATTTTGGTAGCAGGTAAATTTTCAACTAGAGAATTTCCTATATAAAAGAATTCTTCCTTATAGCCATCCATAAACCTTGACTAAGTTTTTATATCCTGCCACCAATTTGTATAAATAAAACATATAAAATGACAATGTCCTGAAAGCCAGAAATGTGTTTCACACTATTATTCAAAGAATTCTGGTTTAGTGACATTTTGAAGAACAAAAATTGTAAAATATGCCCTTAAGAAAAGGTCAGATAAAGTATTGTGGTACACAATAGAAATGATTGACTTAACAGATATTCATGTCCAGTTGTTACAACTGCTTCTCTTGATCTGCATATATTCTGATTAGTCTCCCTTTACTGAATTGAAGGTGTTGCATTGTGTTGGTAGCTATAATTAGTTTGTAGCCACAGCTTATAACTGATCTGGAAACATCTGGGTGGGGATTATGATAGAATTAGCTGAGAGATATACAACATATGGAGGTAGTGAAGACAAAGAAAAACTGCATTAAAGGAGTCTCTGATAGTCTCTGTGGATCCAACAGCCAGAGATGGTTTTGTATTTTTCCCTGTTGGAAAGTAATAATTGTGTTTGTGTTTATTCTCATGGATCATTTAGACAGGTGTACCCTTGAAAGGATAACTGAAGGAAGATGGCAGCCAATGACAAAAGAGAGATTATATATTATCACTCCTTAGTGATAGGCAGATAGAAGACTCATTAGCGTATACAAGCTGCTGCATGAGCAAATAAATAAATAAGGTCAAACAAGTTACATGCAACATCTCCTCATTTTAAGAAATCACCCCAACCCTAGACTTGTACTTGTGTAGGAACCAGTAACAGTTTCTTTGTGTACAAGACACCACTAGCAGAATCAAGACAGAGTGTCCTTGTGACAGTAATATATTGAGACCATAGAACTAGGAAAGGGAATTGAGAAATAATTCAATTATATTGCATCAAAGAAAAGAAAGAAGGAAAGTAGTATGTTGTTGGTGTCCTCCTCTCAATGTTTGTAATGTCTAGCATGTGGCACATGATTAAACTGCTCCTTACCTTTTTTCTTCATTTATTCTTATACAATATCTGTCCCAGAGAAGAAATATGCAGTTATTGTGTTATCATCTATATATCAATCTTGCATATTTAGTGAGTTAAGAAGTATAAGATTTAATGCAATATGTTGATTGCTATGCTTGGACACTGAAGGAATTTAAAGCAATAATCTTCTAGAGCCAGAAAAAAAGTGTGCACGACTTATAGAATTGTGGCATTTTGTATTTAGTTATTTTGAAGTTATGGCTCCTCTGGAAATGATCTGCTATGCACTATTTTAGACAGAAACTTTGTATAACCCAAAATGATCTTTTACAATATTTTTTAGATCTTTGAGAGTTTTGATCACATTCACACCAACTCTTCCCATATACACCCTCCTTCCCTATACATTTTAAATGAACATTTCAGAATCAATTCATATTGCCTAATATTCTTGGATATGTGGATTTATCAGAGACTACACTCAGGGAAAATTTGTCTCTACCTTCTTATTAGGTAATAATTTTTGCAATAGCCTCACAGCTTTGGGTGGAATTGTGTATCCAGCTCCCCTCTCCATCTGGGATTTTGTCTGACTTACACTTACACAGGTTTTGTGCATGTGTCATAGTGTGTACAGCTGCCTCTCTGGGTCCAGAAGGTAATCTTTCCTTGTAGTTCCTTGTAGTTATCCACCAGCTCAGAATCTTAAATTCTTTTTTTTCTTTTTTCTTTTTTACTGATTAGCCAATTTAATTTATTTTTTGAAAGTTGCTCATTTCATTAACCCATTTTTAAAATTATGAATAAAGTCATATTTTTATCCATGTATATCCTTGTTCAAGCTCCCTTCCTCCTCCCACACTTCCCAGTCACTCTCTCTGCTCCCCAGCATGGGCAGGAGGTCCCAACCTCCCAAGGTGGCTTAGTTCAGCATCCACTCCAGGCAGATCCACTTTCCTCACCAGAACATCAAAACAGGGTATGTGTTCCTCTGGAGGAAATGGGCTCAAAGGTGCCGGTCCAAAGTGTTTCAGATCCCAAGCTGTTCAGTGGTTGTGGTTTGCAGCTTGGGAATGCTTTGCTTTTTGTTTAGAGTCCACTAATGAGTGAGTACATTCCTTTCTTTTCTTTCTGGGTTTGTAATACCTTGCTCAGGAGGATATTCTCCAAATCCATCCATTTGCCTGCAAATTTGAGGATATCATTTTTTCTTATTGCTGAGTAGTACTCCATTGTGTAGATGTACCACAGTTTGTTAATCCATTCTTCAGTTGAGGGACATCTAGGTTGTTTACAGGTTCTTGCTATTACAAATAATGCTGCTATGAACATAATTGAGCTAATGCTTTTGGAGTGTGAATGTGCATCTTTAGGGTATATACTCAGTAGTGGTATTACTGGGTCTTTGGGGAGGTTGATTCCTAGTTTTCTAAGAAACCACAATATTGCATTTCAGAGTGGGTGAACAAGCTTACACTCTCACTGACAATGGAGGAGAGTTCTCCTTGCTCTGCAACCTCTCCAGCATAGGCTCTCATTTGTGTCTTTTACCTTAGCCAGTCTGACAGATGTAAGGTATCTCAAAGTTGTTTTGATTTGCATTTCTCTGATGGCTAAAGGAGATGAGCACTTCTTCAAATGCTTTTCAGCCATTTGTAATTTTTCTGTTGAGAATTTCCTTTTTAGTTCTGAACCCCATTTTTTGATTGGGTTATTAAAGGTTTTGGGTTCTAGTTTCTTGAGTTCTCTATGTATTTTAGAGATCAGTCCTCTGTCTCTTTTAAAACTGGTGAAAATCTTTTCCCATTCTATAGGTTGTCATTTTGTCTTATTGCCTGTGTCCTTGGCTTTATAGAAGCTTCTCAGTTTCAGGAGGTCCCACTTATTGATTTTCTTAGTGTCTGTGCCACTGGTGTTATATTTATGAAGTGGTTACCCATGCCAATGTGTTGGAGGGTATTTCCCACTTTCTTTTCTATCAAGTTCAGTGTGGCTGGGTTTATGGTGAAGTCTTTGACCCACTTGAATTTGAGTTTTGTGCAAGGAGAGAGACTCAAATCTATTTGCATTTTTCTACACACTACCTTCCAGCTATGTCAACACAATTTGTAAAGATATTATCTTTTTCCATTGAATATTTTGGGCCTCTTTGTCAAAGACCAGGTGTTCATAGGTTTTTGGGTTAATTTCAGGATCTTCAATTTGATTTTATTGATTAACAAGTCTGTTTTTATGCCAGTACCAGGTTGTTTTTATTACTGTAGCTCTATAGTATAACTTGAAGTCAGAGATGGTGATGCCTCCTGAGGTTTTATTCTTGAGCAAAATTGTTTTGAAATTCTCTTACCCCTCTTTTTCTTTCATCTCTGAGCCGAGAGAGAGAGAGAGAGAGAGAGAGAGAGAGAGAGAGAGAGAGAGAGAGAGAGAGAGAGAGAGAAAGGAATATATACTCTCTTTAGGGCTGGAACTAATTTATTCTCTTATTTGCTGCAAGTTGGGTCTCTGTACTAGTGACTATCAGTGACATATAGAAGAATCTCAGATGATGACTGATAGATGCATTAATCTATGGGAATAATGACAAGTTATTTGGAGTCAGTTTAATGCTATGTTCATTTAGCTTCTTAAAATTTTTAATTCTCCTGAAGGGCCTATGACCTGAGAAATATGTTCTTGGCTCTATAACATTGTTAGGTATGGATATCATCTTATCAAAGAAGACTTAAATTCAACCAGAAAGTCATTGGTTACAACCATGAAGTTTATGACCCTTTTACACCAATGGGTATGTGCTATCAGGCCAGTCCTTATTGCAGTTTGCAGGATTCACAGCTGTGTAAGACTGATGATGACTTTTATCTTCTGATAGCTGCATAGCACCCTTCAATACTATAGAAGCTAGCTACCAGGAATGAAGCTTCCAGGTAAGTAATAGCTTTATTTTTCATGCGTTACCATTCAAATGTGTGATGTCTGCAGCAATGTAGTCTTATAAGCAAAGTTAGATAGGTAACAAAAAGCAATTGCAGTAGCCTATAATAGTTGAGGACATATGAAACAATGAAGTATTTTTGAATATTTTTTTTACTATAGGTTTTTCTGCACACACCATAAAAACCTGTTATATGGGTTTGACAAGGACAAAGTTGCTAAAGGTATCTATGGTTTGTCTTTACTAGGGATTTGTCTTTTGAGTGCCAAAATTGTTCATTTGTATTAAAATTTAGCCTGGGCATCTTCAGAATCCTCAGTTGGAATATCCAGGTTTTAGCTAAACCTATCAGAAGCCCTTTTATTCTAAATATAAAACAAACATCTTCTATCACTATAACTTAGTTTTAGGAATATTGAAACTTTCTGTTCATAGACATAACTCCTCAGAGCAAAATTATTCTCAATGTCTTGTCTTCACTTATCATATTGTTTTATGAAGATACTGGGCATGTATTTGATAGTCTGTGAACAGAACACTCAGCTTTAGTTCCTGTTTACATCTTGCAAATACACACTAAGACACCTTCTTCCTTCTTCTCTCCACTTACTTTCTCATAAGGCACTTGCTACTCAATGTACTATCTTTTAGAATTTTACTTGTAATTAATTAGAATTTTAGAATTATATTTGGAAATAATTTTAACTAGTTTAGAGAATATTTAAAATTACAATGAAGAAAATCTATGACACTTTTTTGAAATAATATAGAATAGTAGAAAATAATTATGAAGAAACTGAAAAAATGGATTATAGAAAAAAAAGACATCCCCCACTGAAAGAAAGAAAAGAAAACACAGAAAGAAAGAAAGAAAGAAAGAAAGAAAGAAAGAAAGAAAGAAAGGAAAATGTATGGCCTAATAGCTCCTGTTTTGCCATACATTTCAGGACTGCCTGTTGCCCTTAGCAATCCCTAAGGCAAATACAAACAAAAGAAATCCTTTCAGCATATCTTCATGAAGCTGTCTGATATGTGACAAAACTTTAAGGAACTGTTTTGTGATAATGGTTTTTTACTTTATTGGTACTTCTCCAGAGAAGGTGGTAAATGGCTGCTTTCAAGTACATAGAGCTCGAAAAGGCTGAAGTCAATAAAACCTCACAGAATAATTGGGGAGGGAAGAAAAGAGGGGCAAAGGGACATAAAGTGAATGAAAAGGAAAGTGGGGCCTATAAACATGAAAGCCTGAGGAGTGTATTTGGAGGAATAGACGATGCAAATCAAAATTGGGAATAGTTATTGGAAGAGCAAGAAAGCAAATAAAACAAGGAGATATACAACACCTGTCATCAGTCTGCACGTCCAACTTATCACAGAGTTTTTCAGCTCTGTTTGTGTATGAGTTTTATCTGGCTACTGCTATGAAAAGTGTTTAGATTTTCTGAGATTTCTCCCACTGGTCAAAAGATAATATGGATTGATGAGTTTAGGAGCAGTGCATATACCATCTTCTCTAAGAATATAAAAAAATTGGAATTAAGTAGTGTTTGTAAGTAAAGTAATTGTGTTCCTTTTGCTTGGAAATAACAATTACTCGATGCAAAATAACAAAAGGCATTAATATGCCCCTCAAAACAGGAATCAGAGGTCCAAATTTGTTGGTGAAATTTGCATTTGATTTCAGTGCTTAAAATTCCATGTACTTTGAGTACGTGATTAAGATAAATGACAAATTACCTTCCAGTTCCTGGGTTAACTCTGTGGTGGCAAAGAGGACATTCAGAAGGAAGAAAACAGCTAGCAGCACTGGAGAGTTTGGCAACTGCAACAAGGAAACATCACTTCTGCTCTTTAAATTTACAAACATCTGGGAGGCATCTTGTCTAGAAATAATGCCTGTGGAATAGATGGGTAGATTACCAAATGAGAAAAAAAATATGTCTTTGTCATTTTCAAGATAGTTTAGCACAAGCCAAGCTGTCACAGAAAAGTGTCCACTGACATCTATACATAATCACTATTATAGCTGCTCACCTGCAGACTTTAACTTTATATTCTCTGAAGGGCTAAGAGTCTATACAGTGGCCAATGGCCAGGATTCTGACCGATTCCAGTTATCATGGAAGAGCCATCATAAGTCACAAAAAGAGAATCAGGGAACAAAATAAGTTAAATAATTTAATTATTTGGATAGACTATATAGAGTGGGATGGATATCAGTTTCTGGAATTTTAATAAAGTTAGAACCAGGAAAATCAGTTTGTATTTCTCTTGTATGTGACTTTGACAAAATTTTCTGACCTTCTAAAATATAGCACCCTCATCACTAACATTAGAGAACATCACTAAATGCTTTCTGAGCACTACATACTCAGAATTATTTGATAGACCATACAGAGTGGGATGTATATCAGTTTCTGGGATTTTAATAAAGCTAGAACCAGGAGATTCAGTATGTATTTCTCTTGTATGTGACTTTGACAAAATTTTCTAACCTTCTAGAATATAGCACCCTCATCACTAACATTAGAGAATATCACTAAATGCTTTCTGAGCACTACATACTCAGAGACACTATTATTTTCTATTCATGATAGCAGGCCCAATTATATGGCGCTGTGCACCTCGAAAATGTATTTGTGTGATAATGTTTGTTCTTTCAAACAGTCCTGTGTGGTAGCTTATATAAGAAGCACTATAGCTCATTTTAAAGATAAGAAAATGAAGGCTTAGAAAGGTAGGATGCCTTTCTCAAGGTTGCTTAGTTAATTAGTATCATAGCAAAGACTAGAAACACAAGTCAGCTATGCTTGCAACAATATCACCTAATTCCTTGAAAATAAAGTAAAATAAAATTATATTAGAAAAACATTTCTTTATGTGAATTTTTTTCAGCCATTGCATTTCAACAGGGCAAAGAGTTTATTACAAAAAATGAAAAAGAAAAAAACATAGCTGTAAAAATAGAAACCAATGGCTGTACAAAGAAAATATAAACAAAGTTTAAAAAGCATTTGTTTATAATTTATTTTTTTAGAATTTCAAATATGATACACTATTTATATGATTTTTAATTCTTCCTTTTCCCCTCCAACTTCTCTCAAATTCTCCATACTTCTTTGAACTTATGACCTGTTTTTATTATTGTCATATATATGATACCTAACATATATATGTATATATATAAAACATCTAATTAATTAACAAATGCACACATATACATATAAAACCTCTTTACTGGCATGTCAGGTGGTGTTGCCATTGTGACAGTTTTGCTTAGGTAATCATATTGTTGAGATTTTATTTCTACAGTTTTCCTAGCATATATAGAAAACCTATATCTTCCCTAGCTTATATAGAAGACATACGTATGTCACAGCATACACCCTAGTCCTCTGGCTTTTAACAGTCATTCTATTTCCTCTTCTATCTTGTTTTATGTGCTTTAGGTTGCAAGGGATATGTTGCAGATGTGTCCTTCGGGGTGGAGAATCATGTGGTCACTTGTTCATGTGGTATTTTGACCATTTATGGATTTTTATAATGGTCTATGTTGACAAGAAGTAAGAGATCCACTTATTGGTGCAAAGACAGAAGTTATAAATTATACCAGTTTAGAAAAGTAGCAGTAGTCAGTTCTTTTTAGGTTCCAGGAACTTACTAACCACAAATAGTTGGCAAAGTCTTTAGTACCAGGCATGATCTAACTCCTATTTAGCTGTCTCAGTTTGAGTTTTTATTGCTGTGAAGAGACACTAAGGCCATGGCAAATCTTATAAAGAAAAACATTTAATTGGAGGTTAGCATACTGTTTAGAGTTTTAATCCATTGTCATCTTGGTAGGAAGCATGGCAGCATTTAGTGAGACAGTGGACCTGGTTTGAGTATCTGATACATCAAAGCTTGTACCCAGTGACATAATTCCTGCAACAAAGCGGCCATACTTCCTAATAGTACCACTCCCTGTGAGCCAAAGGGGGCCATTTTTGTTCAAATTACCGTGACAACTAAACATCTGTTGTTGTCCTCAAAATGTAACTGCCCTGACTGTAGACGTCTGAATATTTTACCAGATGATCATGGATACAGTTATTGGCTGAAAAAGCAATATTTTAGCACATTTATATTGAAGATGGATATTCATAAGTGTTGTCTCCTCTACATATTTTGAGAGTTACAGAGATTTTTGAAAGAATGTACTTGCCAAAATAGAGTTTCTATAGCCTAATAATAATGACAGACATGTTTAACATTTGATGCAACAGATGATAAAAATTATAGAAAGCCACAGCCCACAAAATGCAAGTTGTGGATCCTAGTTCCAACTAATACATGTATTATACAACTCCTGCACCTTTAGTTTAGGAGATTATGGCCGAAAAGGGTACAGAACAACTGTAAAAGCCAGAGAAACAAGGAAAATGACGTAGGATTGTGTTTCCTAAGATATATCAGAGAAGCTACAATCATGAATTTTCATCAACATGGTTGCCTAAACAGGACGTAAATAAGGACAATGTCGACAGAATGGAAGAGGTAATCCATAGACAAAGAACTACAAACAAATAAAGAATGGTAACAGCTAAGAAATTGTCCTTCTCATGAAAGACCAATTGTTTATGCAATACCAAATGGTCAGCCCTGAAAATATACATATAAGCAACATACACATGAAGCAAGTTACATTCATATATTTAGAAATATATAGTTTTACAAAGTGTGACATGAATTTAAAAGAGAGTAAGGAATGGTACATGGTGTATTTTGTGAAGAATGAAGAGGAGTTAGATTATGTAATTACTTTATAATCTCAAATAAAAATGAAAAACATGTATTGTAATGAATGAATTTCTGATAAGGGACAGACGGTGTTTGTTAGCAGGTAGAAAAAAATTTGAAGATCTGATATTTGGTATTATAAACAAAATAGAATGTCTGTCAATTTTCCTTAAAATATTAGAAAGCTGACCAATTCACAACATATATTAATGTAAAAAAATTAAACAACTCCAGCACATTGTAAATCATGGCCACACCAAAGTCAGCCACCACACCCTGCCCACATTTTTTTTTATGTCTCATTTTTCCATTTTTATTTCTTGTCTTAACTTCTGCTTTCAACAGATCCAAGATAAGACTCTAAATAGCTTGTGTTTAATGATCCAAAACATCATATAGGAAAAACTATGAGAACAGAAGTATTTTAGTGAAATAAGGTATATTCCATCATAAAAGAATCCCCAAGAATTCTTATAGGGATATAAAATAAAGTAGGTTCATAAAACTAGGTAATTCCATAAACATAATTTCTTTTGAGTTAATAATGTGAAAAACTACTGATATGTTGCACAAGCCTATATTTGCTGACAAACATCTGTAACCTTAGATGTAAAACTAAGTATTACATAAGAAAAAATTTGGCAGGACACCAGCAGGTGATATAGTTGTGTACAGTTGATATTTATATCAATATGTGCAGATTCAAATTAAAAAAACATGGTTGAATTGATGGAAATATTACTAATACAAAAATGGCATGGAACCAACACTTCATGTTGTTACATGAAATGCAGTAAGAGAAATAGTGAGCTAGGGTCAAAATCCTCCTTGACAGATTTTCTTCTATCCTTATAAGTTATAATAAGTCCTTTTCATCTTTAGATCTCAGATCTATATGCAAGCTAAACAAAAATAATTTGAATATGATAGTATCAGAGATGTTTCTATAAAGAAACAACTTTGAAAATATTATAGAAATACCAATCAACTTATCAGTGCGAATGAGGAAATTTCAAAGTCCCACTCTCAGGTAAAGATCTGCAAAAAGAAAATTGGTCTTTTCTAGGGAACAGTTCTTTGATAGTTATTCAATCCAAATTCATTATTTATAAACACATGTACATGCAGTAACTGTAAATGAACTCAGTATGGTGCATTTATAAAAGTGTGTATGTGTGTGGTGTTTGTGTGTGTGTGAGTGTGTGTATAAAACAATAATAATTACGGGATAGAAGGTAATAAATGTGAGAAGAGAAAGGGACACTACATACATCAAATTTTAAAAAATAAAATATAAAACCTATGTTGAATATATTCTCATATATTATCCCAAATTAGCAAATTTTCAGCAGCCAACAACATATTACAACTCATTGCACTAAAAAATCTACTTTATCCTCTCTCATCACATTCTAAATTTAAGATGATTTGTAATTCATTAGTCCAATACAATTTAGTATTTTGGTCACTGTTTTATGTAAGTCTAAATTATGGAATTAGATAGATAATCAATACATCAATAGTTTATCTAGTTGTATGACCTGGATAGAAGAATTCCACTTGAATTGGAGAAATGATTTTCATCTCCACTCTAGACTATCATCACCCACCATTCAAAGCCAGACTGTGGACAGAATGATCAAGAAAAATACGAGGGCCAAGGACCCAACAAGGAGAAGGACACAGCTGCTGTGGAATAATTAAAATCAAGATACTGTAACCAAAGAACCTCAACATGCATCAGGGAATACAACGTTCACTCCAGAGGAAGAGCCAGTAGTGAGTGTCCTGAAGTGGGAATTCTCATTCTTAGCTCTGCTATTATCTGGTGAATTCTCTCTCTCTCTCTCTCTCTCTCTCTCTCTCTCTCTCTCTCTCTCTCTCTCTCTCTCTCTCTCTCTCCCCCTCTCTCTCTAAATGAGAACTCTGACTTTATTCTCCTCATGTTAAAATCTACTGCTAAGGCTGCTGTTGGGAGCCTATTTTGGGAATGGGATTATTTTAAATTGCAGGTTTTTGTAGTGATGAGAGATTGAAGTCAAAGCAAAGGTTAGAATTGGAGTCTATATTTCTTTCCAGTCAACCTATTGCTTACTATGCCGTAGAGATAGATGTTGGAAGTATCAGATGAGGAGGCTTCTGTAAAGATTCCAGGCCTCTGTTCCAACAGACCCCAAATTCATCAGTCTACCCAATCAAATACATAGCTGGAGGTCATCCTTATTTTTACACTGCATTCTGGCTGATGTGGCAGATCTGATAACCTCTTACAAGCCAGAAAATCAGACAGAAAGCATAAAGTAGCTTATGTTCCTTGAAAATGTTACTTTAGCCTGGTGTCAGTTCTCCTCTCCATGTGTCTTGCACTTTGACCTTTGCTTCCAGGAATAGTACTATAACAACAAGGTCTGTGTTTCCTATGCTCATTCTTGATGCTAAGCATCATTGTGTTAAATAATGTTTACTATCACCATTTTATAGCTGAAAAACTAGAGATTCAAATAAAGCAACTTGAACATATATCTAGCAGATGGTTCCACTGTGATTTAACCTAAGTTTATCTTTAGGACTTGTGTTAGGATTGACCACAAAACTATCTTTAAAATTGATTATTTACATCATTGCCATATGTGTTATGAATGCGCTTTGAATATCCTAACATTGTCAAACTACAATGGTGCATTGTAGAAAGATTTTCTACTAAAATGATGGTTTTTAAAAAGCAAGATCCTGCCCAGTGGAGGATTGTTATATGTATTATATAATATATATATAGTTATGTATTATGTATATGTATATACACATAAAATCTAAAAATATATCTCACTAGTATCTCACTTATATTGTGCAGAAGGATCTAGTTTCATCTCCAGTAACAAGGAAATGAGAATGAGGACATGCTTGTCTGATAAATTAGTGAATTCAGGTGCCTGATATACACAGAGTTGAGGCAGTATGGGGACGGTGTATGTATACTACAGCTTGCTTCACTGAGATCAGGGAGTGCTTACACTAGGGTGTCTTTTCTGAGTCATAAAAAATACACTTTCAGGGGGTGTCACCCATGATAAAAATCTGTTGATATTTTTGGAAGAAATTGGTTGAATATTTAGAGGGAATATCTTAGACATGAAGTGTTTTCTATGACTTTTTTTTTTCTTACTAGCCTAGGTGATAATCTGTATGAGCTTTGGAGAAAAAAGACCTGATTGAACTTGTAGCTTCTTATTTCTTTACAAGATCTCAAGCAGTTGGTTGCTTTGAGCTCTGTGTTAAAACATACACGGCAGTTTTGTTGATTTGTTTTTAGTGTTGGAGAAAATGTTTGCATTGAGTTTTCGACATTTGTGCTCAAAGTGGGAAAGTGGGTAATAAATGGTAGTCACATTTTTTATAGTGTTATTTTTCACTGAGACTTACTCTTATCTTTTGGGTTTTCTGTCAACTTGATGCTTATTATTCTTACTCATGTACTTATTTGCTGTCACTTGTTTTTTTTTTTTTTTTTGTACTTTGTTACCAACACAAAGATCTCAGATCTCAAGTACGTAAATGACATTCTACCACAGCTGCTTTCTGTCCCTCTCTGTATGTGTTCTCTTTGTGTGTAGTGGGGGAGACGTTCACATCTGGATGTGGATAACCTCTGTACATTTATTTACTGGCACATGTAGAAGTAAGAGACACCCCAAGATATTACTTTGGACCTTCCATATGTTGATTGGGACCAAGTCTCTTCTTGGCCTGGAATTCTGTGAAATGGACTAGGCTAGCTGGCCAATGAGCTCCCATGGATGAGCCTGTCCCTGCTTCTTCATCGCTAAGATGATGGGTAGGCTCTTCCTTCCAATTCCACACTGTTTCTGGATATCTGAACATCAGTGTCCACATTTGCAAAAGAAGTGTTTTTCTAACTGAACACTATCCACAGATCTTTATATAGCCAAAAATCTCCTTGATGTATTGCTGGCTGCCCCCAAGGCCAAGAATTATGGAGGCCACAGCATTTGATCACACATGGGTACCCTAGAAGCTAAAGATGATGTGCCAGATATTAAGCCTTTTCACAGGAAGCAACACACTTTGCTGCTGCTGTTCAGTTTCTTGACTAAAAATAAGACACATGGGCCAATCCTATTTCATGTTGGCAGTGAAATGTTTAGAAAGGGAAAACTCTCTCATGCATGACAGTGTTCCTTTTCTCCTCAACAGAGTCTTTTCATTGACACAGTGATGTTATCATGCTCATAACAATGGTGAGTGCAGAGACAGAGGTGAACAGTGTCTTCATAGATGCTGAAACTGCTTCTCTTCATAGTATATTTATTGTTGTTGGAACAGCTTTCAAGGCTGTAGTCATGGGGTGTGCTGTCTTTCCAGCTCCCCCAGCACTTTTCACAGTGCTCTGCACATCTACTTACTCAATAAATATTTGTTGAATTGAATTGAATCGCACTGCAGCAGCATGGAAAGGACCACCCACCAGCTGGCATACCAAGCTCCTGTAGGTTTAGCAGTTTTGTCTCTCCTGCCAAACACCAATGCCCTGCATTGAGCATCTCTCGGCTGTGAGTCTCTATTTTGGCAAACTAATTGACCTTAATGTAAATGTTTCCAGCAGCATGAAATGCATTGTGGAGTGCACATCAGCAGTCACAGCTGAATGCCAGCTGCCATCACAGGATGGCATGCAATTTATCCCTTCACACACCCTTCCTGAGCACAACAAATAACAATGCCTTTCTGAGAAATTTTCTGTCAGTATAGAGGATATCACATTTTAATAACTGGTACAAAAGGAAAAAGGAAGACATGACAAATGTTTATACAAAGGCTTGCTTGCCTTCCTCTAGGAAGAAACTCATCTGGGCTTGTTGGATAGCATACTGGACATCACTTACTCATTAGTGCACCAGAGCACATGGTTTGAAACTCTCCTAAATAAATAGCATTGTGTTGGGCTTTGCTTCCTCTCTACTATTGCTACCCTTAGAGACCAGCAACACCACACCTACTTTCCTGGGAATTAGTTTATGCATCTCTCAAATGAAGAAATTAATGCCCATATACTTTCTTCCAAAATGAGAATGAAAGACCTCAACTGGTTAGGGGACCCACTGTGTAAAAACATAAAATTTCTATGAACAGGTCAACACTGTTTTACAAATATCAGTAAACACAAGGAAATGTATTTTATTTTCACCCTTTGCACAGTCTTTGCTTGCTTTTCATGTTTGCTCTGAGCCATAGTTCTGCCATGAGTTTGTTCATTTAATGACAAAAGGTCATGTTTAAGGAATGGTAAGGAAAGACAGGGAAAGTATTGCCTGTCAGAGTCAGGTTCTGGTTAATGTCCATGCTATGTTTAACCCCATGGGTCTCAAAGACTTAGTGGTTCTTCTAATTCCATGTACATTATTCTAATATTAGGTCCATGAAGATGAAAAAGTATCAATAAATAGCTATTGAAACCCAAATCTGAGGCTTAAATTAAACCATAGAGCATGAACTTATGCTGTAAGCTCCAAAGGTCTACAGAGCAGTGTCACAGAGTGAGGGCAATGTTTCTCTGGAGCTCTTGGAGAAACCAGAATCTGGAGGTTGTGAGGAAGACTGTTCTGTTGCCTGTCATGTCATCTCATATCATTCTGCAGAGTGAAGGTATACTTTCTTCAGTATCTTTGTTAATGTCCATGTGAACACCTTTCTCTTAAATGGAGTCCCATGGTCCTTTTGAATATTCGAATTTCACATATCCATATGTGGGTGCTATTGTTTCACTCATAATGGATTCTTTAATTTGTTATGTTGTCATACCTTTCTACTCTTTCTATAGTTAGACAAATTGAATTCATGACCACTAGATTACTTCAGCTCTCAAAGCTACCACTAATATTCTTATTTTGTTTAGTCATTTGAAATCACATAGACCAAAGCTTTTCTGGTAGCTATTATTCTTAATATTTTGAGATAGGGTTTTTTTATTACATAGTCTGAACAACTTACTATCCAAGCTAGGCAAACCTAAAATTTATAGAGATCTACCTATCTCTTTCTCCATGGTGCTGAAAATAATGATGTGTGCCACTTTCTCCTGCCTTCTAGTGGCTTTTAGTTGCTTGGCTAATTTCTATGTTAACATTTTCTCTGGATTCATATTGAAAGTGTCAAGTTCATGTGCAAGCTGATGCTTATGGCTGTCTGAACACAAGCCAAAAACTAAAGAGGAACTAAATTATGCTGATTAAAGCTAGGGAGACTGCAGGAGAAAACAGAGACATCCAAAGAGGAAATCAAATGGGAGGAGGAGATTGAAAGATGATTGTAGACAGAGACCAGGACAACGTTGGCCTGATGGTGGTGCTTCACATCCTTAACACTTGCACTAAGGAGGCAAGGAAGGCAGATCTTTGGGAATCTGAAGCCAGCCTGGTTTACAGAGTAAGTTCCAGGAAAGCTAAGGCAAGATTCACAAAGAAACTCTGTCTAGAAGAACAACCTCAGAAGGACCATGTACCTTGGGAGGGCAGAGGAGACCATAGAAGGCAACTGAAAATGTAGTGAATTCTCAAATCTTCCTGCATTGTGCAACTAATATTTATGGCTGAGTTGTTCTAGGAAATATTCCTAAAAACCAGACCAGGAGTATTTCCCACTGCACCAAGCAATAACTAGGTTTTTTTTTTAATTATTATTTTTCTTTTTATTTATAGCTTCTTACAATCTCATGTATCCCATATTGATCTCAAATTCAGTATGTGGCTAGGAGGGGGTTAAGGGTGGATCTGTGGGGTGAGTGGGAGGAGGGGAGGAAAGAGGAACTGTGATTGGTTTATAAAATTAAAAAAAACTTTAAAATTTCCAATAATTTATTTTTATCACAATTTAACAAATATTAAAATAACAAGATAAATGTCCAGGATACCATAGGTTGTACTAGGCATTGCTTTCTATTTGTTGCCTGTACCTTATAGTACACAGTGAAACATTCTAATTTAGAATGCTGTGTGTGTTGAAGAAATTGGTATAGCAAAATGCTTCAGAGAATTCACTGCTAATGTCATAATTCATTTTGCTTCTTAGTTCCTCCCCACAAATGAAAACCAGAGAGAAAGAAGAGAATGAGACTAGAAAGAGGAGAGCAAAAAGAAAATGCAGAAGTGATGTTTAACTATATATGCTGCTTAGGGAAGGGCTTAGATCGTTTAAACACATGGCACATTTCACCATTCAACAGTGCTTAAAAATAAAAACAATCATTAGCATTTTCATAACAAAACTTTGTGCTGGAAAAGTGAATGTGTATAAAGCTGCATGACCGACAAGAAGCCTTTAGATTGTCATTGCTGACTTATTACATATGAGTGTCATGGTGACCCATTGTGCTACTCAAAATGGTCATCAGAGCTCATTAAGTTGAAACTAGAGAAAATTAAATGCATCAATGATATGATGCCCTAGTTGCACTACTCATGTTTTAAGTGTTCTTTCCCTGCACTTGGCAAGCTGCTGCCAAAGGGAAAAGACAGCACAGAGCACCACTGTGACAATGGTAAAACCTGTGCAACTCACAGGAATTTTAAGAAAACAATTTCCATTTCTTTTGAGTTTTCTGAATTCTTCTACTGTATATTTACTTTGATTTTTCTATCTTTTGAAAAAAACAATTTCCTCCTCAAAAAAAAAAAATATGCCAATCAATCTTTGACTGTTTCAGCTCTGAATATAACAGATTTCATAATATTCAGGTCCAAGTCTTGGTAGACTTCTGAAAGTAATTGGCAAAATTTATGGACACAGCTGGTTTGCAGCTGTAAAACCCTGTATTTTTTAATGCAAAATGGCATCTGTGCCTGCTAATTGGATACTTAGGCATACATTCATAAATTTCCAGGGAATTAGAAAGGTGTATTTCTTGGATCCTGCCCACATCCTGCCATTTTGAGAATCATGGCTCAGATTCACTTTTCTTCCTTGTTATTTTTTTGTAGAGAAGGTAGAAAGCTAGGCTTTGTTCTTGATATATATATTGCCTGTTAGGGAACATCTTCCTTCTCATAAGCCAGTCTCTGATGCTTTCAAACTCTATGCTAAGAAAACTTCTGTATGCTGTGGAAGCTGTTCACCTAAGAAGTGATGGACTCTGTTCACTATGCATGACCTGTAAGAAGAATGATGCTGGTGAATGTAGCCCTGCCTCAGAAGAGAGACTCAATTTAGCGCTGGGACTACAGAGAACCGGTATGGAGTAGGCCTGCTTCAGCAAGCATTTTTGTACTCTGTTGATCTTCTCTAGTTTTCATGCCTATTTTAACAATAGAATGGAGGTTTATTTTGCCTCAAGTATATGCAAGCTTTATTAAATTTGTTCTTATAATTATTGTGAGTTCTAGACAAAATGATTTGGGCCCCAGAGCTTAGCCAGTTCTCACTGGAGCAGAGTGCTTTCTGCTTCCTCCATTCACTAGTAATCTCCACCAGAAATCCTGCTAACCTCAAGTTGATGATTATAGGCCACAGGCAAAAGTTGAAAAGAGCCCAACCATTCTGTTCTGCCCTTAAACCAATACCAGCTGTTTGGGGGAGGGGCGAATGCACCACTGAAAATTTAACACCTAAGTGCAGGTGTATCCACGTTTAATGTAAGCACTACAAAGAGTAGAAAATTAATGCAGAGAGAGAAAATGGTTTTCAAAGATTTAATACATTTAGTCTAGAAAGCTCTAATTGTAACCGAGGGGACTTTTCATCTCAAAGTTGGTGATTCACTCCCACCTGGACTTATGCACAGTGCTTACATTCAGGTATTTATGGGATTTGTTGTTCAAGTTTTTGTTGTTGCTGTTGTTCTCACAGCACTTTCTCCCAGGTGACAAGCATAGTTAGTACCCCTTCACCTCTGCTGCCTCTTAGTCCAGTTCCTCCTTTCTGAGGCTCATATCACCTTATCTTTTTCCTTATCTTTACTTTTTTTCTTTTTTCTGATAGTATTGTTGTGAACAAGGTCATGATTTTTTCTACTGGATCTACCTTAAAAGAATCAAATGTCCTTGCCTTTGACATTCAACAGAGAAAAGAAGAAAATAATTGTTTATGAAACAAGGTACTACTTAGAACATAGACCATGTCACTTGGAAGTACCTATTCTGTCTCTGACCTAGTCTTGAAGTGTCAGCATAAATCAACTGACTATGTTGTCCTAATATTAAATATATAAAATACAAATTTATTTTACAAATATATTTTACAAATATATAATTATGTAAAAATTGTATTTTACAAATTCTGAAAGAATTTTCTTGAGCCTAACATATATTTTATGGAGACTAACATATATTTTAAAATAGTTGCTCATAAAACTTGCTTTAAGGAAAAAATCCTCTGAACTGACATAAAAACACTTAAAAAAACTATAGATGATAAATTATTTTCTTACCCTTCATTAACACCTTCAATAGAAAACTGTAATTTACTCATACAAAACAAAATTATTATGCAAAACAACATCATATCAAGCCACCAATATATAATACATACTATAAAAACTCAGTAACTAGTTTGTGTTCCTTAGGGAAGGATTGATACAAAGGACAAGACTAAAAGAAAAATAAATACACATTGCCAGAAGGAAATTGGGGAAAAATCATATCAGAGAAAATTCCAGAATACTAGAAATTGAAAATAAGTACAGGACAGGCTTGGGGGGGGGGACATAATTGACAGGAAGCCTCCTTTTTGATGATGTAGGGGACACGAGGGAGCTTTCAATTCTTCAACTCTTGTGCTCACCCATTATCCCAGGCTACTCATAAATATAAGTGGTGTGCATTGTCACCCTGGCCTGCAGAATCCAAAACCCCTTAGCCCTTAATGCTGAAATGGTCTTTGAAAGTTAGGAGTTTAGGAGCCCAACTGTAGATTTCAGTAAGGAAGTGAAGACTTCTACAGTGTTCAGACTGTGGTTTCAAGCTTTAACATTTTTCTTTCATTTTTCTTTAGAGCCATCAATTGCCTTTTACAGACATTGAATTCACTTACAAAGTTAAAACAGAAAAAATAAAATGGAATGCAATGATCAGGAAATTCCATTTGTTTTTTTTTTTTCTCTCCCTTTCATCATTTTGTTGAATGTGTGCAGAACTACATAAAGTTATTCATTTGTACTCAAATAGGAATATAGGATTTGCCATATTGGATCAGACCATTGGTCCATCAATGTTGTATTCTTACTGCCTCTGGCACCACATGATACATGAAGCACCAGAGGAGAGTGTGCTCCTTGCATACCCACAAGGCAGCAAGTCAATTGTGCAGTGAAATCTGTGGAGTGAAAGTCTTCACTGCTCAGGACAGGGCTACATGAACAAGACAGGATTTGAAGATGTCTGAAAAAGAGAGGACCTGCATAATTTTAAGACAAAATCAGGCTGCCTGGACACCTTTACAAATTGTATCCAGTGTCTTCTTGATCATTTTTAATTATAAGAACTATCTTTTATCTCATGATAATAAATTTCAGTAGTTGTGTCAAACATCCCTATTCTGGCAAGATGAGGGTGGGGCTGTATGATAATAGACACATGTCTGTTTATCTCCAGTAAAGGAAATCAAGCAGCCAGATATGGAATTTAAGGTAATACCTCAAAATTGGACCCTTTACCATGGTAATAATTGCATGAGAGCTACAATCTGCTCAGTTCCTTAGGATATTGCTCCTTCAATAAATTATTTGGGGTATAGTCTTCAATGGATGCGCACTTAGTCTAAACGTGACTGGGGAATAGAGGCATCACACCCTATCACTGCATAAATGAATACAGAGGTGAATCACAGGTGACACTGGAGTGATGGACATAGTCAGAAAGATGAGATCAACTGGAGGGGAAAGGACATGGAACAAACATTGTGCTGGTATTTTATACCTAGAGTGGAAAATAGACAATATACAAAAGGAGTAATATAGCAATCCTAAGAATCTAATAATTGTGTTATATAAAACACTTTCTTGGTGCTAGAGAGATGACTCAATGGTCAAGCTTACTGTGTAAACATAGAGATTGGAGGTTGGATCCTTGTTAAAGGTAGACATATTCCTGAGCACTCCTGTGAACCAAGAACAGAGGATAGTAGAGATCTAAGGATTGTTGGGATATGCTGGCTGCCAGCCTAACTGAAAAACAAAAACAAACAAACAAACAAAAACATGTGAGCTCTGAATTCAGAGAGAGACTGCCTAAAAGGAACAAGACAGAGAAAAATAGAATAGGATATAGAACATCTTCATTTGGCCTTCA
The DNA here is from genome assembly GCA_004025045.1 of Sigmodon hispidus. Taxonomy (NCBI): domain Eukaryota; kingdom Metazoa; phylum Chordata; class Mammalia; order Rodentia; family Cricetidae; genus Sigmodon; species Sigmodon hispidus. The sequence continues at coordinate 18,798 of PVIH01002003.1, read as the reverse complement.
CAAATGCATGGTGTGTGATTGTGTTTCTACGCCACACACACACTTACATGCAATAAATAAATCAAAACATAGTCTCAATATTAGCAATTAACTGACATGGTGGGAATAGTGTTCAATGAAGAAGGTAGAATCCTGATCCAAATTGTCAATCTGCACATTTATTTCTAGTTTCAGTAGTAATTTTTAACTATAAATCTTCTGCTGAGAACTGCTAATTATGACTTTAGTATTGATGGTTGAACCAGTCTCATACCCAATCGAGTTCAATAAAAACTGAAATTCTGAAATCCCAGTTTTTGAAAACCATTGAAATATGACTTCTAAAGGCATCAAAATTTAGAGATTTGAAATTTTTGTTTTAGGGCCTATTGGTTAGTTAATTTGTGATTTTTAAATTTATTTTCAATAACATTCTTGAAAAAATATATTTAAATGTTATTATGCAGCTTATATGTTACAATTCAAGTTTTAAGCACTGATATGAAAACAATTTAAGTTGCATCTGGAATTAACAATACTGGGTCTTCTATGCTCCAAGTTCATCTGTTCACACTAATATGATTCTCATCAATGGTAGAAACACCACATGAAACTGACTCAAGTATTTGTCATTCAGTCACTGGAATACTTTCATATCTTGTCAGTTCATTCTACCTCTGACTTGATGATTATGAGGAATCAAAGAGAAAAAACTCTGTGTGACCCTGTAGTTCTCTTTCTTCTAAGGTATCATCTGTTTTTGGGTAACTGTTTAGCTAATTCACAGGTTAGCCAATGTTGGGAGTGCATTCATATTTTTTCTTTTCTTTGTGATTTATATCTATGCTTTTATAATTTACTACAAACTGTAAAATTTTGACCTACTACTTTCAGCTAATATACTCTATTAATTTCTAACTCTTTAGTAGAAACTTCACAAATCAACTTGGGCAAAATCTATTCATCTTTCTTTCTCTCTCTCTTCTTTCCTGCCTTTATTCTTCCCTTCCTTTTTTATTCTTTCTTTTATTCTTTTTTCTTTCTTCAGAAATGCTCTGTCTAGTTAAGAACGTCAAGAGCTTTAAATCAAATACTAGGGTACTTCATTTGCAGAATTCCTGATTCTAATTGTGCAACACTGACTTGCAGTGATCAGCTGTGTAACCTGATATGCATCCTTGTAGTGTATATAGGGCAACATTCTTTTTTAATTTTTTTTATTTTGCATGACTCTGCGTCCATATATATGTAAACATGTGTGGGAAGAGTGTATCACACTACACATGTGAAAATCTACAGACAGCTGTAGAGAATCATATCTCTCTTATCTTTTAAAGGAAATAAAAATAACCACTAAATGGACAGGAGTGGAGATTTAAGAATGACATTTTGTGAAGTAGAAGAATGCCCTTCACCATCTGAGGTAGGAAGGATAATAACGTAGATTGTTTAGTTCATTTCAAAATTTAACAGAGGTCATTATTTGAAAGGTGGTCCTTACGTATATAAATATTTAGATGAATTATACTGACTTTCCAGGACCCTAAGTCCAAAATTAATAATCAAGAAACTTGGATATACATATACACAGAAAAGAAAAAAATTACAAGCAAAAAATGTTAGATTTCCACCATCCACCATCCAAGATAACCAAGGGTTGCCAGTGACCTGCAAGAGGAAAGACATGAATAGAGTGGATGGTTCCCTTTTCCACTGGAAATGAATGATGCTTGATGATACTTTATGTTCAATTTTCATACTCATAAATAGGATATTTTTTTTTAATTAAATGATTCAATCAGTGCTGATTTCTTTGTCAGTTCTAGGAATTACTATAGTGTCTTTGTTGGTCACCACTAAGTATTGGTGATGGCTGATGGTCAAATTTATTGAAGTCTTCAGCATAAAGTAAGTTTTACAAAGTCAGTCAATATTTTTGTAGCCTTTGATCTACCTATATAAGGAAATATAGTGTTCCTACTAAGAATTTTAAAGACAAATGAACAGTACAGAACAAAATTTTAATAGGTAGGCTGATTGATTCAGTCATTGATCTGAGGAATCAAGAATACTGAAACATCTATGAGAAAGTCTAGTTATTCAATTAGGACTATAACCTACTTTATATAAATTTTATGCAAGACAATCAGTTTGCAGCATGGATAAATGAAGTTCATAGTTTATAAAATGTACATTAGAGAACATTATTGTACATAGAATTCTAAAGTACCCACAACACCTTCCAGATTATTATTGATAATATACATTTATTTCTTATTATAATCAGCATGAATATTCACCAAATAAGATCAACTGTATTTTTGTCCTCAAACTGTTAAGACACAGACTCAGAATGGAGCTACTAGCCCTAGGAACTGCTGTCTATCTCTCTATTTTCCCACTTAAAATCTTAAAACATTTTTTGTGGTCTGCTGGTATGATATGACATACCCAAATACCCTGCCAGTATATATAAGATGATATTGTTATGCGGAAAAATCAACAGAAAGTGGACAGGGAATAGAATATTCAATGATTCAGTCTTTCTCTTTTCTTTCTGGTGAGCAGAAGATGGAGACACTTTACTATCTGTGGTAAGATGAATAGTATAAGAGGATTAATGAGTGGGAGTGGCATGGAGAGAGAAGAGGAAGTTGGCAGTTGAAGGAGAGAGAAGACTATAATAAATGCCTCCTGCCAGGAGCAGAAGACTGATTCTAATGTGTCAAAAACCCTCCTGTTAGATACATAGATACATATGTTTATTACATAGAGTCCTCTCATCTCATTTAAACAGGTCTGCTGAAATAACGATATCTCCTTATTCATACAAAATAAGGAAAATAAACTTGATTATTAAAAGTGTGATATGTTCCTTTAAACACTGATCTAAAGTATATAGTATCATATCAAATCATTCAGGAAAAAAATCATGCAACCTTACAATGAAAAAGAAAATCTCTCTTGTTATAGAGGCCTGCAGTCAGCCTCCCAGTTGTAATTCCCTCCGACAGCTGGATATTAAGAATGTGAAGAATATTCTTGAGTAGATTATAAATAATAGTGTGAGACAGGGTGAATTATATTTTCCAATAATTGTCATTACATTATAGGACTGGGGGGAGAGGATGAAGCAAAGAGAATATGAATGCAAGGAATGAAGTCGTGCTCATCTTCAGAGAAAATGAAGAAATAAGCATTTAAAAGGAGAGAGAGAAGGATAGGGATATTGAGAGAAGAATGGAGCAGAACATGGGCAGACAGAAAGACAGAGCAGGAAAGAAAAAAGGAAGTTATAAAGAAAGTGAAAGAGACCAGGATTTGTTCCCAGATGAGTGATGATGAGATGTCACAAATGGAGTAAGGACAGATGCTAGCCTATCCTGTGGAGAAAGAGTGTGTCTGCCACCAGGGGATACAATCCCAATTTGAGTGAGTTAGTCACAGGCTTTTTCTCTTGAAAACAAGAAGCAAAGAAGCATATATGTTTACTTTTTATATTGTCGCCACCTTTGTATCTGTGTGTGGTGTATAAAATTAGTCTAATGCAAACTCACAGGTGACATCATCACAAAGACTAAGAAGAAATTAGCATCTTTCATATCATCAAAAAACACTTGGGAGCAGTTTCCCCTTTCTATCCATTTCACATGATCTGGGAGTTACCTAACAAGGCTGGCTCTTAGACATAGTCAAGATTTTATTAAATGTAAATCACTAAATCTCTCTCTCTCTCTCTCTCTCTCTCTCTCTCTCTCTCTCTCTCTCTCTCTCTCTCTCTCTCTCTCTCTCTCCCCCTAATACAGCTTGAGACAGAGTCTTGAAACATAAGTCTTTTTTAACCAAAGAAAAAATACATTTATTTTTTATGGAGATACTGTGAAGTGAAGTGTCAAAGCAGGAACATATAAAATGTAAGGCCTAAAACACATTATAAAGGAGAGGGTAAAAAAAAAAAAGTGTGATTTTTGAGTGGAGATGGGGAATTATTTACCTAGAATGTTTGACTATATATAGAAACCTATCCAAACAAGGACTCTGATTGTTGGAGAAGATCTTGATTTCTCTAGGAGTGGATCCAAATCCTGTCCACTCCTAGCAAACTCAGACCAATAAACTATGGAATAATGGATGCATTATTATAAAGCAAGGGTGTTCAAAACAGGGAATTGACAGAGAAAGGATTAACAGAAATAAGGATGAAAATGAAAGAAAAGGAAGGAAATTCAGCTAAAGAAGAATAAGCATGTCATCATTCTTGCATACAAATAAAAACTGAACAAAGACGAACAGAAAAGAGATCCACACTACTGTTTCAAACAAATGTGTTCAAGTTCACCTGTCACAGAGACTGATTTATTATGAGATTCCTCTTTAGTTTCTAACAGACCAGATTACCATGGAAACACTACTGCATTCTCATCCTCTGGAACAGTGTGAGGACAGAGATCTGAAGCAGTGCCTTGTAGAAATCTTTCCATTCTAGTCATCCAAGGGTGCAGCACGATAGCATGATGAACTAGATCTTGAAAAATGAAGATTGCTTATTCTACACCAAATTCTAGCCTGGATTCTACCTTAAGCAGTTGTTCTGTTCTGTTTGTTTGTTTGTTTGTTTGTTTGTTTGTTTGTTTGTTTTTCTCTCCTCTAGGCCAAAACAGCTATTTAAAGAGTGTGCTTTTCAATATGTGTAAGATTCAATCAGCTGTTATCTAGTAAAGATTAAGAATGGATTAACAAACTGTGGTACATCTACACAATGGAGTACTACTCAGCAGTAAGAAAAAAATAGTATCTTAAAATTTGTAGGCAAATGGATGGATTTGGAGAATATCCTCCTGTACGAGGTATCACAAGCCCAGAAAGATAAGCAGGGGATGCACTCACTCATTAGTGGACTCAAAACAAAACAGCAAAAAGCAAAGCATGTCCAAGCTACAAACCACAACCACTGAACAGCTTGGGATCTGAAACACCTTGGACCAGCACCTTGGATCCCAGTCCCTCCAGAGGAATACCTGACCTAGTCTTGATTTTGGGGTGAGGAAAGCAGATCTGCCAGGAGTGGATGCTGAACTAAGCCACATTGGGACCTTGGGACCTCCTGCCCTTGCTGGGGAGAAGATAAAGTGATGTGGAGAAGAAAGAGTGACTGGAAGCGGTGGGAGGGGGAAGGGAGCTTGAACAACGGTATACACAGATGAAAAATATGACTTTATTCATAATGAAAAATAGCAAAAAAAAAAAAAAAAAGAATTTTGCCCAGTAACCTAAAACCTAGTCATGAATGTCTAATTCCTATCCTATTGTGTGTGTGTGTATGTGTATGGGTGTTTCTCTCTTTTCCCTTCTTCCTTATGCATCCACAAACTTGACCTACACTTTCTTTAATCCTAGGGTTAATAAACAAAAGATACCACCACCTTCAATAGAATGACACAGGAAACTACCAAAAAGAGAGATATGTTGGAAGAAAAGTTTATTAAAGCAAATTTTGTGTCTCTTTCCTTCTGACTCCTTCCTAGATAGTAGATCTACAGTTTGTATTTGGTGTCAAGTTTCAGATGTTTTAGGGTATCTACCTCCCTTAGTCTCAGGACATGAATTTTATAGAGGATCAGACACAAGGAAAAGCATGACATTGGATATCAATCAAGCTTATTTTTAAGGTTTTATATATTTATTTATTTGTGTGTGTGTGTGTGCTCCCACGTGAGGGTACATGTAAAGGCCAGAATAGGCTATGGACTTGATGTTTTATGCAGTTGCAGGTTGCCCAATTTGAGTACTAGAACCTGAATTTGGGTCCTCTGGAAAAACAATACAGGCTCTTAATAGTTCCACCTCTTCAGTGCCTCAGAAATGTTTTTTAATAAAGGATAAATAAGGAATCAAAAAATTCTCTTTACTTATAGTTGGCTAATGATGTAATTAGTAAAGAAAACTGTAGAGCAATAATAAAAAAGAAAGTTGACATCCTAATATAGAAGAAAGATCATTAAATCCTGATTGGTAGCTCTATCTATATCAGCAATGACATGGTTGGAGAGTTCATTGGTTGTCATGAATAATCAATTGAATTTTCCTGTTCAAATAAAAAGATAGAAAAGATAAGGGTCAGATTTCATGGGATTCTGTATTTCCAAAACTTTTCTGCTATTGGTGGAACATTTTAGAACAGTTATATAGAGAAATGAGAGGGATACTGTAAACAGCAGTGTCAACTTGAAGTGAAAAATAAATCATTTTTTTATGTTAATTCACCCAGAGCTCAGTTCTGAGACTCCTCAAAAGTGACACATTTGTTAAAATAGAGACAGCTAAAAAGCCACTATGAGGTATTTAGCTTGGAGGACACTGTTGATAAAAGATGTTGGGAGTAGGTGGAAACACTCTAGTCTGACACTTGGTGTTGTCTTGGCATTAGAAAGGTCACAAACCCAAGAAGAATCACTGATCCTGACTCAGGGCTGATAACTAACCTAAGAAGTCACCTAGCTTATCTATCTCTCTACAGTCTCTTCTAGATGAGTTTGCTTATTATTGTTTCAGAGCTTTCAAATATACTGTTAAGTTGCTAGTATGAGCATTCTTCAGCTTCTTTATGTAGTCACTCAGTGCTATGAACCTCCTCCTTAGAACTGCTTTCATAGTTTTCCTTAAATTGGCATATGTTGTACATTTATTTCCATTAAATGTTAGGAAGTCTAATTTCTTTCTTTATTTCTTCCTTGACTCAGTTGTACTTCAACTGAGCATTAGTAAATTTCTATAAGTTTGTAGGCTTCCTTTAATTTGTGTTATTGAATACTAACTTTTTAGGCATGGTGATCTGATACAGAGAGTTATTTCATTTTTTATAATCTATTGAGATTTGACTTGTGATAGAGTTTGGGGTCATTTTTGTAGAAGGTTTCATGGGATTCTGAGAAGAAGTTATTTTCTTTTGTGTTTGGAGTTTTCATTTGTGTCATAACATCTGATAGTTCCTTTATTTCCCAGTTAAATTCCTATCTGGCAGAGCTGTTCATTGGTAAAAGTGGAGTGTTGTAGCCTCCTACTATTAGTATGTGGAGTTTGATGTGTGATTTAAGCTTTAGTAATGTTTCTTTTACATATGTGAGTGCCCTTGTATTTGGGGAATAATGGTCAGAATTGAGACATCATCTTGATAGATTTTCCTTGTGATAAATATGCAATTCCTTTCTCAATCTCTTTTGGTTAATTTTAGTTTGAAGTTTATTTTGTTACATATTAAGATAGCTACACCAGCTTGCTTCTTAAACTCATTTGAATAGAAAGTCTTTTCCCAACCCCTTATTCTGAGGTAGTGTCTGTCTTTGAAGATGAGTTATGTTTCTTGTGTGCAGCAGAAGAATCTATCCTGTTTTCAAATACATTGTGTTAAGCCTGTGGTTTTTATATGTGAATTGAGCCTATTAATATTAAGGATTGCTAATTTCTGTTATTTTTTGGTAGTAGCGTGTGTGTGTGTGTGTGTGTGTGTGTGTGTGTGTGTGTGTGTGTGTGTGTATTTCCCTTCTTTGGGATTTCCGGCTAGGGAATTACCTATTGCCTGTATTTTCATGGTAGTAGTAACTTCCTTAGGTTGGAGTTTTCCTTCTAGTGCTTTCTGTAGTGCTAGATTTGTAGATAGGTATTGCTTAAATCTAGTTTTGTCATGAAATATCTTGTTTATTCCATCTACATTGATTAAAAGTTTAGCTGGGAATAGTAGTCTGGACTGATAACCATGGTTTCTTAGTGTCTGTATATCTTCTGTCCAGGATTTTCTGGCTTTTAGAGTATCCATTAAGAAATTGGATGTTATTCTGATGGATCACCATGAGTGAGGTAACACAGACCCAGAAAAACAAACATGGTATGATTCACTCATAAATGAATATTAAATGTAATGCAAGGGTTAACCAGACTACTACAACCCACAGCTCCATAGATGATAACAAAGAGGTCCCAAAGAGGGATGCATGATCTCACTGGGAAGAAGCAATAAGCAAGATCTCCCAGAAGTAAAATTGGTATGAGAGGGGACAAAAGAGGGGAAAAATGAGAGATGAAAACATGAGTGAACAGAGCAGTCTAGGTAGAGGAGGGATGGAGAAGGAGAGCAATGGAAGAGATATTGATGGAGGGAGAAATTATAGGGTTGGGGGAAACCTAGTCCTAGGAATCTACAAACATGGCCCCAACTTAGACTACTAGGAATAGTGGATAGGGTGCATGAGCTGGCCTACCTTGGTAACCAGATTGGTGAATATTCTGTCATCATAGAGGCTTTATCCAGTAACTGATGGAAGCAGATGCACAAATCCATAGCTAAGCACCTGACCAAGCTCTGGGAGTCCAGTTGGAGAAAGGGAAGATGGATTGCATGAGCATGAAGGTCAAGATTATTTTCATGAAAATCTACGGAGACAACTAAACCAAGTTCATGGGAACTCATGAATTTTATACACAGACTGCTGTTGAGCCTATATGGGTCTGGACATGGCCCTCTGCATAAGGGAAATAATTGTATAACATAGAATGTTTGAGAAGCCCTGAACAGCAGGATCAGGATTAATTTCTGATACATAAGTTGGCTTTATGGAGCCCATTACCTGTGGTGTGATACCTTGTTCAACCGTAACGCAGGAAGAAGGACTTAGTCCTCCCTCAACTAAATGTACCAGACTTTGATAATTTCCCATGGAATGCCTTTCTATTTTGAAGGAAGGGATGGGGGGAAAGCACAGGGGGAAATTAGGGGGTGGTATAGTGGGAGAGATGAGAGAAGGATCAGTGGTTGGTATGTAAAAGAAGGAAAAAGTTTTAAACTAAAAAAAAAAAAAAAATTTCCCTTAACTTCTTCATTCCTTTTCTGGATCCTTCTTCAGGGAAATATCCTGCATAGGTTTATATTACTGTGATAAAATACTACAATCTCCAGCAAGATGAGGAAAAGAAAGGGTTTATTTGACTTATTTGTCTTAGTTACAGTCAATCACTGAAGGATTCCAAGAAAGAAACTCAGGCTGAGGCCACAGAAAATATTCTGCATACTGATTCAATCCCTGTGGCTTGCTCAGCCTGCTGTTTTATACAACTGAGGACCATCTACTCCAGTATGTCTTTGCCTACTATCAGCTGGACCATCCAACAACAATCATTAATCAAGAAAATGACTCAGAGATCTGCCACAGGCCAACCTGACATTTCTAAACTGAGGATCCCTCTTCTCAAGGGACTCTAGTTTATGTCAAGTTGACAGAAAAGCTAACCAACACAGGAAAAGAACACTTTTAAGGGAAGAAAAGTTCTAAAATATGCAACTATCCAAAACAAAAGGTGGAGCACAAAAATCTCCCTACCCTGTCTGCAAGTATTTACATTTCTGTTTATTACCTTTTCATTGTCCCCAGAGAGTAAATTAAATACTAGTATTTCAGAGAAAACTGTTTCAAATGAAATTTTGAATTAAAATATCATTTTCTTAGTTAGACTATTAACTCAGTAAAATAATATACAAGAAGCTCAGGCTTGTAAATGGAACTGATAATCACTTATTAACTTTGAGTCACTCTTAACAACTCCAGTTGCTATTATGTAATTCAGCATCACTTCTCAGCAAGCCTTGCAGGTCATCTGTGTACCCACTTTAGAGGGACTTCTGGCACCTAACTTGTTTACATTTCTATTGAATTTTAAAACTTCCAACAGTTAACTGAGTGTGAGCCAGTGATTGGGCCTCTGCTTTCATCTTTCATCAGCCTCTTTAAGACCTTGAGCTGATTTCTATGTCTGATTGTATCAAAACCATTGTCTTCATCTAGAATACCCCACATCAGGAAAGTAGTTTGGCTGATGTGCCTTTTCCAAACACAGTGTCATAGAAAGACGGGGTATAAGGTTGCTGCTACCTGACGGTCCTGATGTCAACAAAAGAAAACAAAAACTCTAGCCTAGTACCCTGAACAGAGAAGACAGCACAGGAAGATATTCTAAGGAACGAAAGGACTCTCTTACAAGTTATGGTATCAGTTTTCTGTTAGAGAAGCAGTGGTAGTGTAGTACACCAGCAGAAAGAGGCAGTCTCACTACACTTGTGAAAGACTGGCTGTCTTGAATACCTAAAGGTTTAAGTGGTCCTGAGTTGAATGTTACTAGTCTCAAGGACAATCATATCCAGAGTGGAACATGACTGGTGAGAGCATTTAAGTAAGAATGTTCACCATGGCTGTCAGGCTCACCTGGGCAACAGTTTTCTATTTAATGAAATCTACCGAGACGGCATGATGGAAGAGATTTGGAGAGCACAGCCTTTTTCTGGTTGTAATTTGGAAGAAATACCTTTCAAGTGGCTTTCCTTTATATCCCAAAGTTCCATAAAAGGGGACTGAAACCAATTGCGTTATTATTCTCTGACTTTTGAGTCTTCTGTAGTTTTGCATTGAGGTCAATTCTCCACTTCTGTTTCCTCCCAGGCTCTAAAATCGATCCAGTTCTAAGGCCACAGGAATCTACAAAGTCTACAGTCTGTAGCTTGCAAGTTTCACCCCTTACAACTAAGTGCAAAACGATCTTTAATGATCTTTTCTACTCATAAGAAAAAAATTCTTACAGCAAAATTATAACTAAACTATGACATTATATTCTCATTTCATAGCCAAAGCCTTGTTTCCTCCCTAAGAGAGATTCAGCATGTGAACCATACACTTCTTAATTGGGAACATGTCATTTGCCAAATCCTCTTCTATTTGTAAATGTCAGCTTCTGAATCACCTTTCTATCATCCTTTGCAGTGTCCGTTCACTCAAAACTATGGAATGAGCGTGCATTCACTGTAATATACCCACATACCCTTGGGACTAGAGAGAGGATATGGAGCAGAAGCCAAATGAACTGGTTTTCACATTGATAGCTCTCATTTGTCTTTTGACCTACTCTTGACTTTCAGCCCTGACACCTGTATTCCAGACAGTTTTTGTAGCATCTCTTCATGTAAGTCTAATGTAATTCCATATAACTCCATGATGCCCTCACCTATTAGCTGTCTCTGACCCAGTTTTCCAAAGCACTGCCCTGATCTTAGTTGCCAGACCATGGTGTCATTGATAGGGCATTACCCCATCAAACCCACTTCTCAGCTTCCTGAAGCACACTTCCTATAGTCATTTCTGCCACCACTTTACATTATTTGTTTTTGATTTGCTCCTTACAAAATTACAGCAAATCTTTACCCCCTTCTCAACAAGCCATTAGTGAGAGAGCCTTTGCTAAAGCATTTTCTATCACTTCCCAGACACATTTTAGCATTTAGCTGAGGGTAAAAATAAAAACTTTGTTACTAGGCAGAAAACTCTCCACAACTGAATCTGCACTTTGTTCATGGATCAGCAAACACCCTGGTTTGTCTGTAATTGAAAAAAATATTGCCACATTTCTATTAAAAAACCTTCCCCTTCATGAATGTTTAAACAAATTAACTTGTGCAGGAAGAAGTGATACGAATATCAAAACAATTCTTAAACCTGAAGCCAACCAAAGCTGCAGAGACCGTGTGCTGGGAGATATTCCTTTAGAATTTCACACTAGCAATTTCCAAAACACCCTTTCTTTCCTTTAAGAGAACACTTCCGGTTTTGATCTTCTATGCCCTTAGAGGTTGAACCCTTACTAAAACATTCTTGGTTTCCTAAGCACCAGGATGGCTTTGCATGACCACACTAATGTGGAACTGGGAGGGTCTCATACTAAGCGGATGGAATATCACACTCAGAGTGCATCCATCTGGAAAGTTCCATTAAAAGCCACACTTGAAATTGTATTCAGGTCTACCTCACACCTACATATGCAGTTTTTTGTTTTTTGTATTTTTGCCTGTTGGCACCCTTCTGATAACCTGAGTCTTTTCATCTGAGAAGCCAAACAAGGTGATTTCTATAGTCAGAGACAGAAGGAAAAAGACTGAGTTCTTTGCCTACACCCCAGCTAACTACATTGTCTATAAGAATACAGGTTTCATATAGAGCAGTGTGTATGTACAATGCAGGATATCCTTGACACTCGATTAATAGATAAAATTGTGTATTTTCAGTTTCTGGGAGAGCACATCCACCACTCTGGTCTACAGTCAGAGTCATTCTTTGCATATTATCTTCAGAAAGAACTGGGTGAATAAAACTGCTTCTTTTTATCATTCTGGAGACTAAGAAACTACTCAAGGTAACAACTAACTTCTTGGCGGTTCAAGGCTGTTTTCAGAAACAGGATGTTCTGTTCTGCCATGAAGAAAAAGAACATCATAACAATGAAAATTTGGAATTTGTGTGAATAGAGACACACACCCCCACCACCCCTCCCAGGAACTGAATGCAGGAGTCATTAATTGTTAGTGGGCTGAGTGGGCTACATTGAGATGAAGAAGGAAATTATAACTAGTAAAAGGAAAATGAGGGAAGAGAAGATGAAGAAAGATAGAGGACCAGAGACAGAAATGCAGGCAAAGAGAATGTAAGCAAGTGAGAAAGAATATTGGAAAGAAAGGGGAAATGAAAAATAAATACTCTGCCCCTGCTTACTTGAAAGAGGTATGAGAGCTGCGAGTTCTCACTCAGACAGTGTAGCAAAATCTTTTCACAACTAAGTAAGTACATAAAGAAAGGTTCCATGCCATGTTCTCCCTTCACAAACTTCTCCTTACTTCCCCCTTTAAGTTAGTTAATGGTTAACTTAGAGGTGATGAAAACTACACACCTCTGTGTCTTCTTAAGAGAAAAGATCTCTTATGTACAGGTGTCCTATTAATATTGAAGTCTGACAGATGGATGAGGAAAACGGGGCAATGGCGCCGGTTCTTAGCTTCTTATCAGTCCCCAGCAGACTTCTGCACCCCAATCATCTCAACTAAGGACACCACCCTGCCTTTATTCCTAATTCACTGCTATAAACAGAAAGGCAAGTTACTGACTCTCTTTAAATAAACAAATATATTATCCAAGTGAAACTGAAGAGTAATGAATTCTACTGAAGCTTTGGGTTCCGAAAGGAGTAGGGTGAGTAGAAATCTTGTCATATACACCTGTCAGTGTGGCACACACATTGGAGAACTCTAATACGCTCACCTCATGGTTTTGCTGCTTTTGTTAACACATTTGATTGCTTTATGTCACTTGACTACAACAGCTTTTCTATTAATGCTGGGAATTTTAGATAAAGGAAACCTGAGAGCCCGACTCTCTTCTCTCCTGCTGTCTGCCCCCCCTTGCCTCCTCACTTTTGTGTTTTTCTCTCCACATTAATCCCTCCCTCCTTCTATCTAATTTCTCAACTCCCCAAGTTATACCTTCGTTAAAAATTACACAACCCCCTTAATTTCATTAAACTCACAAGAGAAGAACACAATCTTAGCAACACTTTGAAATCTCAGAGAAATTGACTGCTTTTCTTTTTCATTTTTGTTTGGCTGCCTCCTCATTCCAGAAATAAGTATTATAAATAAATACAGATTTAATCTCCTGAACCCACCACCAAGGGGAAATTCGTAGTTCAGATGAATGGAGCAAAAGATAGATATAGAGAAATAACCTCGCTGCTCATCAATCTTTTTATTTTCAAACAGAAATAATGACAGTGATGGCCAGTGGGGAGAATGAGCAAGCTGCAGACATGAAACTGTGGCTCCTATGAACACATTTTTATATTCAGGGCAAAGCATGAGACCCCCCCCAAATCCTGCAGCATTGCCTATAATCTTTATTTCATTTTTAGAAGTTATGTTGTAATAGAATGTAAAAAGAGAATACATAAAAAGTTATAGAGGTAGGAAGGAAACATGGTTAGAAGTAGCCTACCAGTTCCTAACAGGGTGTGTTCTAAGGATATGCTGAGGATAACCAACACCATTTTAAACAAGTACATTTGAACTCTGAAATGATACAGAACACCCAAGTCAATCTGCATGAATACCACCCATTTAGCTTTCTTATAGAAAAGGGATGCTTGAATAGTGCTGGGATTCAGAGTACAGAGGGGCCTTGAACACACAACATGGGTTCCTCCCATCAATTTCATTCCACTGGCTTTACAGACTTACCTTTTCCCATTCGTCTTGTGTTCTGCCAATAATCTATAAATGAAGCAATGGCAGTCAGTGTGATTGATTGTAGTGTGACATGCACATATACTCAGGAAGTTATTTTTTCTACTCTCTGCTCAATTTGTCCTTGTGATGATCCAGGGAAAACCCTGCACCCCAATGATGGGTTGAAATTAGAAATAAGAGGAAATTTTCAAGCTCCAGTGGGAAGCACTGTACAGGTTACCAACCTCACTGGTGCCTGTGGAAGTTTTCACAAAGAACTACCATTTTTGCCATGTTTATTTTGGTTTCCTGTAAAGAACTGGTTCCGGGGAATCAGGTCCAGGAAGGGTGTACTGTGTCTTTCTCCATCCTTGTTGTGAGACTAAGCAGATACTTAGTCTATTATTGCTAACTCATTAATTTCTAACATGGGTGTATTCATCACCAAATTTGTGCCAGATATAATGGATACTCTTCTGCCTTTTATTCATTCTTATTACATTAGTGTTTATCAATTTTCCCAATGCTGTGATTCTTTAATACAGTTCTTTATACTGTGATGACCCCAACCATAAAATTATTTCATTGCTACTTCATAACTATATTTATACTATTATGAATCATAATATAAATATCTGAATTATGACTCCAAAGGGGTCATTACCCATTACTGACAGGTTGAAAACCATTAGTTTATATTTTAATCTCATTTCAATCCATTGAAAGATGGAGTTGGCTTAAGTCTAAGGGATCTTCAAAGTATTATTGTCTAGTATAATGCATCCAGGAAAGGTTAGAAATCCCATGTATAAATTAAGAGCACTTAGACAGTAGAAATTTTATATTCTCTCTCTCTCTCTCTCTCTCTCTCTCTCTCTCTCTCTCTCTCTCTCTCTCCCTCCCTCCCTCCCTCCCTCCCTCCCTTTCTCCTTCTCTGTGCAGTACAGCAGACAATTTGAACAGGGAAGAGTAATGCTATCCAACATGAAGAACTAGAGAAACCATGAAAAGACCTGACAAAGAAATGAATTTTAGATCAGCCTTCAAAGAAGAAATCAAGAACATTATATTAATAGGGATGCACTATTTGGAAATGTCTGAGCTAAGCATAAACAGAGACTATGGCTGAATCTTGGTTCGTGAGGGTGAAGTGGCAAACTGAAGCAGGCAGATAATAGGGTGTTTAGATTATTTGGGGAAAAAATGCCACAGCAAATGAAATTTATTTGATGAATTTGGCTACTTTTACTGAGTGAATTCCAAAATAATCTTTCAATTTTCCATTTTAGTTTGATTTTGTATAAAATCAAAATGTAATGAGAGGGCATTTATCCAGCTATGCACTACAGTTGCCATGAATATTTTTCTTAATTATCACAGACTGCTTTATTTATGCAACCCATGCCCTGAGTCCAGTAAAATCCTACTGATAACAAAATATGGTTAGGCAAGTGTCCATGCTATTTGCCTATGAATGCATTTGAAAATTGCACAGTGACTTTTCTGTTTTAAATAAAATATCTAAATTTCCTTGTTTTGTTTTTATGACAACTGACTATATCTAATTGATTTTTTTCTTCATTAATCTCTTTATTGCTATTTTCTGATAATACCCTAGGAGAAAGTGAACATGTGCATTCTCTGTCATGCACATGTTGCTCTGACATCCATAGAAAGAATTGCTGCTTGAGAAAGTTCTCTACCAAAAAGCAGCCTACATACTCTCCCTTGGCCAAAACCTTATTGTCTACTGTCAAATATGGTAAAATTCCTGGGAAATGAATGCGGCTGAAATGATGAGATGTCAGGAGTTTGGTTAAGGTGTAGAAAAAAACTTCATGAATTACCTTTAAACTGTTGAAAAACCCCTTTGCTTTGCTTTGTTTGTTTATAACGAAGTGTTAGCACCTCTTTTACTTCCTTACACACGAATAGAAGAGGTATTGATGACTTGTCACTGATCACCTGTGCTACAGAATGAAGAATTTTTCTTCTGGTGTGCAGGAACCATGGGGTCACCACTGACTGACTGCCTGAGGGGATACAATGAAGCCAGGTTTGGAGACAATGTGGGATGGCATCTTGAAAGGAAAAACGACACATCTAATAACCACCAGGAATGGCTACTAATTAGCTGAAATGACAATAATTAACAGAAATGACAAGTCTAATAAATTCTCACTTCAGCATTGTGATGCAGCACTAGGAGATTTTAGCTTTCCATTTTAAATATTAAGCCCAGTGGAAATTTAATTTTTAGACAAGGGGTTCTGGAGAGTACCGAGATGGAAATAAGTCCATGCACATATTCCATCAAAGTGTGTTTTGCTAATTTTACTAATGCAATGATCAGTTAGGAAAGAATTAAGACCTCACAATGCCTTCCTAAAATTACATTCTCTCTCTTTCTCTCCCTCCCTCCCTCATTTATGCAATAGCAACACCCAGCCATTAAGATCAGAAGGAAAGTAGATGTTTTTAATTGTCTTTGATATCTTCAAAGATAGGAAGGTCTCATTCCTCTCCTTTTCTCCTTCTTCAGCTAGAGACAAAGAAGGTTAAATCTTATTAGCATCTCCTATATAGCTACTTGTAACCTAAGTGACCTGTCATGGCACTAAATGCTACTAGAACTTTCTCTGTACTTGCAAGATGGAAATTTTATGCATCAATGCTTTTATGCATGCATCTGATTTGGGAAGTTCACTGTTTCATGGATATGAGTATTGTGATCATGTAAATTGATCTACATAATGGGATTTTGTGTGTGTGTGCATGCATATATCTTTATGGATGTGGATATATGTAAGCATATTCAAAATCAAAATATAATACATGAAATTTTAACTTTAATGATCTGAAATGCATTAAATTCAAACTATCTTGTATATGTATGCAGGCATTACATCTCTATCATTGTGCTCTGCAGGAATTTAAAGCAGAAAAAAAAGTCATCATATACTCTGATATGCCGTGCTAAATATGAGTACAATGTGGCACTATTCTAGGCAATAAATGAGACCCAAGGAACCCAAGCCTTATAGAGCTTTTAAAGACAGCGTTGGCATAGCTGTAATGAAAGTGCACTCTTTCCTGGGGATGTACAGCTGTACCTTCCAGGTGTCTTGACAAAGCTCTTTGTCTCTGAGCTACTGCTGTATACCAAAAGTTTTAAACTGCAGAGTTCTGATGTCTGATAAGTGAATGATGATGTCAGCTTCCTCCTTCCCTGAGTTCATTCACTATTATGCCTCATTGCTTCATGTTCTAGAAGCCAGCTTCCTCAAATAAACTAAATTAGCAACAGCATTAATTCCATAAGACTTATCTTACTCAGACAACACAACACCTTAACCAAGGTCCACTTAAAGCTATCTATAATAAAGCCTGTTTGGTAACCTTAATCCTTTAAATTAATTTCAGGCAAATGATATCCTAGAAGGGTTGCAGCCTGTATATTAATCACTTTCAAAAGTATGCCTTGTGTAAATGACCTATAGCAACCTAGTTGTTAATTTTCACAAACTGTATTCAGTGGCTTGCTTTCATATGTATCATTGTCAACAAAAAGTAGATAGACTACACCACTCCCATTTAATACCAATGAGAAAATAGTACAGATAGGCAATTATTCAAAAAGAGCTCAAAATGAATGCTTCCTGGTACATAATAAAAAAAAATACATGTATTGGGGGAAAAAACTTTAAAACTTAAATGAGCTAAACAGAGTAGCTTTTAGTTTCAGTTGCAATCACATCAGTTATTACAGAAACAATAATCCTATAGATTTGCTCTTGAAAATAAATCATCATTTTAAATAGAATGGTATAATGTATTTAATCAACATAGTTGTTTGGCAGATATTTATTTTATAACTATTTAATTGTGGCAAAGCAAAGATGGATCGTGATCTATCTTTTTGCCAGTTACTATTTTCTAGTAGACACTGGTAAGAAACTGACAGCCTTTTGTGTGCGACATTGACTCCGTCAATGTATGAAGGCTATTGGGAACCTCATAAACTCTTTTCTGCAGCTTTAGTACAGTAGTTAAGGCACTATCTCTCCCAATCCACAATTACTTTGAATCTCTGAATGTACTTACACCTACATCTAATAACTTACCCTGTGCAAAGGCTAAACAGAGACATGAACATAAGGTGTTGGAAAAGGGGATGGATGAAGTATGTGGTGACTCAGCTACACGATGGGGAACACCCACACCGTTGGACCATGACAGTCAGGAAGCAGCATTAAGCTAGCAACAGTTTTCTTCTCAGAATCTCTAGCACAGTTTTTCTTGTGGGCTTGCAGTTTTGTACATTTAATATTCAGAAGCAAGTGAGAACATGCTGTCCTCACATGAAGTTTCATATTCTGTTATGATTTATATGGGTCACTCTAGAAATTTAATATAGCAGAAAGTTGGTCTTAGCACTGAAGAATATTTCATCTTTTTCGATAAATCACAGCCTAAGAACATGAGATTCTGTTTCAGTCTAAGATTAACATGCGGTTATATTAACATAACAGATAGATTGTGGCGAGCCGCTTCTGTCCTGCAGAACGACGAGTCACCACACCGCACGATTCTTCTCGGATCACACTTTATTGGAGTTACAGCTCAGTTGTGAAGTGATGGAAAGAAGACCCCAAGCCTGAGATTCAGCCTGCTTATATAGGGAAGCCTGGCGCGTGATTGGTGCCCAACACAATGCCTCATTAACATATAGCCGG
>PVIH01002002.1:123209-207064 GCA_004025045.1 Sigmodon hispidus | reverse complement strand
AGGGGGAAGAGACCTTGAATAAGGATATACAGGGATGGAAAAAAAAATTCAGAGGGAAAGATGAACACAAAGAAAATATAGGTGTAGCAATCTTATTTGTATTTCCACCCTTGATAAGCCATGCTTATCATTCTTATCCTCTGTATAGTTATTGTTAACTCTTCCACATTTTAAATTCTTTTTACTGTGTTTTTTTTTTAATAAATACAAAATAAAGGAAAAAAAAAAAAAAAAAAAAAAGAAGGGCAAGCAGGCATAATGAAAAGGTCACAGATGAATATTTATCACCCAAGGGAAAATATTTGGATTAAGGTTTTCAGCACGCTGGACAGAGCAGCCATGTAGCCTGACACCCCACCTTCAAAACTGTAACTTCATCTGTGCCAAAGGGTGTGCTGTTGGGTACTGGGCTTCCAGGCTTCACAGCCAGCCTTATCCTGGCATTTGTGTCCCCTGCCTCCCCAATCCTGCCTCCTGTCATAATCCCTGTAGATGCCAAGCTTGCTCTATGGCTGCTCAGCTGTGCCACACTGTCCCCACCCCCCAGCACCTGTATCTTCATGTTGCTCTATGTATTCCAGGTAATCTGGTCCCCTCTGCTCCTTTCTTCCTTCCTCACCTAAATCATTCCCTCCTCTTGATTTCTATCTCCTTTTCTTTCTGTTAAGCAATGAATACTTTCCCAGAATGGGCTTTGTGCCAAGAACTGTGGGGGAGGGGCATGGAAAAAGGCCAACACAGAGGTCTTTTATCAGGACCCTGTTGTGCTCATATCTCTTTAAAAAGCAAACAAAACAACAAATAAGAACAGAAGAACAACAAAAATCAAACAATCAGGGCTTGAGGTCACAGGGTCATGATGAGCCCGGAAAAGGCCCTTTGAGATGCCAAGAAAAAGTTCTTCCTCAAAGTGACATACCAAATTAGGATCTGATAGGTGAGTGGAAATCAGTGGAGCCAGGAGCTGATGGAACAGCATTCTAAACAGAGGGATCAGAAACAAGGAAGGACCAGAGTAAGAACAAAGAGTCCTATTTTAGAAATAAAATGAATAATCTCAGCACTTGGGAGGCAGAGGCAAACAGGTCTCTGTGAGTTCGAGTCCAGCCTGGTCTACAGAGTGAGTTCCAGAATAACCAGGGATGTTACACAGAGAATGCCTGTTTCAAAAACAAAAACAAAAACAAAAAAGAAAGAAATAAAGTGGAGTGGTAGAGAGACCAAAAACTAGAGGAGATCTGGGAGTGAGAATATCGCACAGCTTGAGGTTTTTTTGTTTTTGTTTATGTTTTGTTTTGTTTTGTTTTGTTTTAATCCTACTGACCATGTAAAGTCTTTTGGTCACTGGGAAAGGAAGGCATCAGCACCCAGCATCCTTCCCTTTGTCTGGGCCATCTCCCCAGCCAACACTAAGATTTGGCTGTTTATACAAATGTATGTCATCAAGGAAACCCCAGTCACTCAGCCACAGCACCCTTCATGACTTCCTCTTGACATGGGTCATAGTTTTAAAATAAATAATAATATAATTAGTTGTCTGTATCTCTTATAACATTATAGCAACTCTGTACCTACCTGAAGGCAAATCACTTTGGGTATAAAACCCTGCCCAAAGCCAGGATACAGAGCTGGGGTACAAAGGAGGATCGTTGTGATGAGAACAAAGGAATGAAGTAGGGGGAAGCGTTGGGTTCACCCATGGGTGTTGTATTTTAAATGCACCCCTCCATGAGCATTGAAATGCCACTTACACACACACACACACACACACACACACACACACACATACACACACACACACATATGTATTGTATCTACACATCTTCCCATATACATTAAGCAATCTCTGAGTGACCTATGATGCCTAAGAGGGTAAATCCTGTATACATTCCAGGCTGTAGTTAGTTGAACCCACACCCACAGGGTTACAGAGGAGCAGATGTACTGATGTACTGAGATGAATCTCTGAATCTCCCTTGGAGACCCAAACTAGCAGGCAGGGATTCTGGTGTCAGCTCTGAGCTCTGAGATGGATCCCATTTAAAGTTCTGACTAGCCCTCTGTCTGGGACATCCACCAAGGATACACTGGCCTGGGGCATTCTTCACATCATCTCCTGGGGCAGAGGTTGTGTTCATCTTTTCTGCATTGGGAAACTGGCTCAAAAGCTGCATCTGGAAGTCCTCTCTTCGTTCATACTCCTTCCCTCGGTAGATGAACACTTTGTTCTGCAGAGAGTGGACACAGCTGTCAGAGATGTTGGGCCTGGGTGTGCAGGAGAGTTTAGGGGCTTTCAAAATGAGCCTGGGCCTGGAGGAAGACAATGGCTTTGGGTATATCTTTCTCCTTTCTGCTTCTCATCAGAGGAAGTAAGGGCTGACTTAGCAGGGTAGGACACTGCTTTATCAGGCTTAGTTCTGGAGGGCAGGGAGATCGTGGATGCTGAAGATCTGGTTTAGAGCAATCTACAAACAGCTTCTGGGGCCACTCACCATGTCACATCCACTTTATTTATGTGCTTATAAAATTTCCCAGTTCCTATCAATGGGCCATGAATGCTGGTACTATGGACTGAAAGGGACTAGTATTCAGGTCCTTCATTACCTGGCTCCTGACCTTGAATCTATGGAGGTACTCGGATTACCTATGACAATATTAACCTCCTCTAGAGTAGAAGATGTCAATGAGTGATTTGGGTCACCTGGGGACATTGACAGTTCCTGCAAACCTATCTTTTGGTTGTCATAACTAAGGGTGATGATGCTCCTGGAAGTAAAGGGAAGGGGCCAGGGATACTCCTAAGTACCCCATCATACACAGAAAAACATTAGAAGGTCTCTATGTCTAGATAACAAAGTAGGAAACCTAGACCATGGCTGTGCTAGTTGATCTACTGGCAGCTAAGGTCTTCTGTCCAAACCGAAGCAGTAGCTTACCTGTATATGCAGCTCCAAGCCATCTGGGCATCAGAGCAGGATCTTTAAAAGTTCAGATTTCCAGGCCTCCCACTAGATCTGCTAAAGTGTAGTCTGTGGGAATCATCCCAGGAATACATACTCCTAAATTCTCAGGAGAGTCTGGTGTGCAAATAGGGCTGAGGAGATGCACTGCTCCACCCAGGACACTCTTCCAGCCTATCTCATGGCTGTTCATGGCAGTCTGTCCTGTAAGCTGACTGGTGACAGAGACAGGCTTGATCCCTAGACTACATTGCAAACCACATGAGGCCAGGTCAGAGGTCAGATCTGCTATTTCCCTGGCATCTTCCTGACCCTAGAAGTACACCACAGATTGACATAAAAGCAATCTCATGGATGGCAAAATCCAAACTGCTACATGCTAAAAGCAGCCACTGAAACACTGATCAGAAACAATGCTGCAGGGGCTCTGCAGGTCCTTAAGATCCTTTTAGGGGCCACAGGATCAGAATTGCTTCCGTAATGATATTATTTGTCTTCCTCATTCACGTTTGATCCTGCATCTAAGTAGCTGCTTTCCTGAGGCGTAGGCACCGTGTAATGACATCATATCAACAGAGCCTTTTGTCCTCAGGTCAGACTTTTGAGGTATGTGCTGAACTATAAGGGGAGTGTGTTCTTCTTGATATTCCTGTTTGCTTGCTTGAGGCAGGGTCTCTTTACATAGCCCAGCACAGCCTAGAATATTCTATATAGACCAGGTTGCTCCATCTTCCTGCCTCTGTCTCCTGAGTCTGGGGATCACACATGTTCCATGCTGACTTTTTAAGCTGGAAAATTGTAACTATTACTTTTAATTTATGCTAACATGTGACCCTGCACATGGGCTTATTGTTATTTTTAAGTAAGTTGCCAGACATTTTCAATTTTTCTTAGTTTTCATTGTTTTCATATGGTACTCATTTGTAGAGATAGTTCATAAATAAGGAAGTGCCCTGTGACTTCAATAAGCATTAAGAGAGCAAAGAGTTCCCAGGACTAAATAGAATGAGAACTACTGCTTTGTAATTCCTTGGTGTTAGATCTTGCCTGGTATTTTCTTAAATGCCCCATTCCTGAAATTGGCCCTCACTACTCCTCCAAGCAGCTCCATTTGTGGTATAAGAAACCCATCACTACCATCAATGGTTAGGGTAGAAGGACCAACTGGGGCAGTAGTAGTCCTTGGACAGAGCAGAGCTCGGCTCCTGGACTGGGAGCTTCCAAGAACAATCAGATCTTTAGAGCATAGAGTTACAGATATAATCCCAAGGTCCCCAGACCCTAGCCTGAACCTCCAGCAAACCCACCCTCAGGAAGGTGGGGAATCCCTGGCCATAGTATCCAACAGCAAAGTAGTCTGGTTTGGGTCTGAGGATTTTCATGATGTTTTCATAGAATTTGGCCTGCTGGATCTGAAAGAAGAAAACATGACTTGTGTCAAGACAACACAGATGTGTATCAAAGGCGTATTCAACTAAAAGAGTTCACAGTCATAGCATTAGCCTCTATTGGTATATTGGTTCTACTGCAGATAATGGCGTGTCTGTGGCTATGCCTGTATTACTGTGGATAGAGCCATGCTTAGAGCCCATACCTACCGTGCTAGGTGTTACACCTGCAGAAGTGCATTTACCTGTTTTATACTCATGCCATTCTTGTGAGATCGCTAGTGTTTTAAGTAAGGAACTGACAATTGGCCCACATGGAGATGACCCCAGTGAGCCCCAGTTGGTGGCCCTGCCATCCCTGCTGTATGCCTTTCTCTGTGAACATGTGGATGCTGACAGGCATTTGTGAAAATATATGAATGTCCAAATGTCTCCAGGTAGAGACATCTTCCTGTGTATGCACACATAACATATTTTGTCTACTCCAAGAGGTGTGTGCTTTTTCAGACATTGATGTTTTTGAAAGCAGTTTGTAGCTCACTCCACAATTTATAGCATTTTACGATCACTATTGATCCCAATGAAATATTGATATAGCACAAACAATATGAAGAGACATGTCATAAGGATCATTTGATGTGACACAGAACATACATATGGATCTAGGCTGGTGCCTCGGTGGTATGTGCTTCATGAAGGGATGTGAATGCACATTAGTAGTATGTGAGGTACCCTGGTATGTCTGTGTATAAACTCACACATTTGGAAGACTGCACACCTGTGTGTCTGCAAACATCTGTATGCTCAGGGAGTATTGTCAATGAGTGTTTGTTGATGCAGGCACATGTTTGTATTTGAGTCATATCTTACATGCAGCCAAGAGCTCAGCAGATTTTCACATGATTACCATTCTAGCCCACAGTCCCCCACCCTAGCTGTTGATCCTCTCAACATTCTGAATCTCATTTTACCATTTTCCAGGAAATGTCTACATTGGCTTTTATAGACAGAGAAGGGCGCCCGAGAGCCTTGGGCAGCCAGGAATTGTGGGGGGTTGGGAGAGGGGACTGTGAGGGATAAAGAAGCAACTGGAAAGCTCTGCATTTCCCCAGTGAGGCCAACTCCCTGCTAATTCTTGACCTTTGCAGTGCAGACAAAGGAGGCTGGTCCCTCTACTTCCTAGTTCCCTCACCAAGTCCCTAACATCAATGTGATAATGGGAACAGCCAGATGGGGAGCGTGTTAATGTGATTTATCTGTTCATCGAAAAGCACCAAGTTGTGCTTTTATTTAATTGGTTTGGTGATTTGTGGAACTTTTACTGCAAATGTAACAGAACATTTATTGGGTGTGCAACAGCTGTGGCTGCTGTGACTCCATCTAACAATGGAAGGGTGACGCTCACCCTGGCTTTACTCTGGCCCTTCTCCATCCTATTTCCTTAACCACCGACCTCTCTTTGTCTATCTCTGAGACAAGTGAGTCCTGTGCACAGACCTCTGGGTAGATGCTTTGGGGGAAAGTCTTACCAGGTTCTGGCTGAGCAGCTCATAGTCGAAGATCTCCATCTCATACTGTTCGGCCAGTTCCTTGCACAGGCTGATAGCCTCTTCCCACATCTACAGGATTATCATGGAGACAAAGGTTAGAGGTATCTCAGCTGTCCAGAGACTTGAGCCTAGCCATGGACCCCTAGAGTTGCAGTGCAGACATCCTCTTACCCAGGGTTAGCACTCACAGTGCATGCCTGGGACTTCATAGTGGTATAACCTTCCCCTGGCTTCTTGTCCTGCTCCTCTTACAAATAATGGAGTAGGCTGTTGAAATGTTCTCTGATTCTTCCTAAACACTGGAGTGAGGGCGCGAACAGCATCCTTATATTCCAGATGAGAAATGAAGGTTCATCTGCCAAACCATGAGTGGGTTTGTAGGCCAGCCTCACTGGACATCACTCCATTTGCTTCGTTGCAAGTGCTTGGCGACACATAATACAACCACCTCCTGAGTCCATCACCTCCCCACTGTGCAGGTTAGGCAGGGGAGGCATTAAAACCCTTTGTTATAGAGGAATGATTCTCAGTGAAGTAAACAGATTGTCTGAGGTGAGAACATTTCTGGGGATGGAATTGGGTCCCAATGAAGTCTCTGATCTTCCTCTGCCAACCAGTGCCTCTAGTGGGTTGATATGGTTGTGGATGGAAGCAAGGAGCAGAACAGAGGTAGCAGTGTGAGTGTACTAGAGTATTAAGCTTCTAAAGTGGGTCTTCTGTCTTTAATATAAATGGAAAATATGGATCTCAGGCCCACAGAGGAGTCCACACACTTATTTTTTTGTGGCTCTACTTTAAGCCAGAAGACAAGATTGTCTACCATCTTGGACTGCAGAGGCATCAGTATGCTCTGCAGCCAGGCTTGGGGAGAGGCAGGGCTGGATGGAAGCTCGTCAGTCTCAGAGGATACCCATACCCATTCCACACTGGGTTTACAACACAAAATGCACCTAAATGGAAAAGCTGGGGGAGGCGGGGGAGGAAAGAGTGCGGGCTGCCAAAATTCATTGTGAGCTTCTTAACAAAAGTGCTCTTTGCATTCAAGCATAAAAATAAATAAAACCAAGTGTGGAGCAGAGGAACCATGGCAGTAAACCCCAGACAGCTTAGTGAGCAGCATAAAAATGCTTTATGTGCCAGGAGGACCCCTGTTTGCAGGCTTTACCCTGAACAAGAAGGTTGGATAATGATCCTGGCTAGGCCATCCCACTGTTGGATACAATGGAGGAGGGGTTACCTTTGCCAAATTCCCACCAGTACAGGGACAGTAAGAAGCAATGGAGTCCCCATGTGCTAAGGGATTTCTAAGAGGTAGAGAGGGGACAGGCAGTAGTCAGATGCCCAGCATTTTCTCCAGTTTTCTGGGACCTCTGACCTTCACTGCCCTCACTGGGCTTCTCAGAACAGTGATTGGGATGCATGTGGTATGTGCATGTGATGAACATGCATCAGAACAGTGATGGATGCATGGACATTCATCTATCTGTATGGTCTCTGAACTTGTACAAAGATAAGAAAACAACATTTATGTTCTCATGAACATCAGAGGTGAGGCAAAAGGAGATGGGTGGGATTGTTGGGTTTGAAGAGACACTATATCAAGTGATGTCAAGATAGACTTATGGAATGATGGCCACTGCATGTGCCTGTAGGAAAGGAAAGCTGAGGGGTGCTAAAAACTTTAGGATTTATTCTATAAGCTTCCATACAGTGGCTTTCAGGATGAGCCGAGGCACCATCATGTTCTCTTGCCCCCACCCTCATTATTGTACAATACCAAAAGATAACATGCAAAACATGATAATGATTGGCATGTCTGTTTTTGCAAACAAGATGATAAATGCTTTGAGCATACGGCATTTGGGCCCTTTTCCTCTTTGCTCAGTATGGGGTAGCTGAGTCAATTCCTAGTGGGAGACAAACCTTACCCCCTCTTGGGGCTCTCCTAGTGGGACTTACGTAATCAACAATAATAAAGAGAAAGCTTTTATTTGATAGCTAGTAGACCAAGAAGTTCAAGGGATGGCAGGGTCTCTGCCCTCAAGAGGCTTATAATCATAAATTATAGGATAGTCTTTTCCAACTGCTGAGCCTTAGGAATTTATAAGCCCTCTGTAGACATTACCTCATTGCATCATTTTTGAGAAGAGAAAGAGCAGACCAAGACAGAGGCAATGAACTGAAGATGCAGGACAAACTTAAACCAAGAATTCAGTGGTATCCCACTAGATGGTGAGAGATCTTGTCAGTCACATGGAAGCAGAGCTGTATGTGTGCTAGAGGGCTTATGGAGGGCTTCAGAGAGGAAGTGACACAGTTAGGCAGCAATGGTGGCTATTTTAGTTTGACAAGATAACATTGCTGCACACTAGCAACCATGCTAACAGACATCTGTGACATTTCCCCATCTAGTTTTCTCCTTACAACTAAGGAACAGGTTAGTATCTCACTATGGTAGAAAGAGAACTAGAGTGTCAGAGGGGTCAGGTAAAACTGTAAATAGGCACAAGGAATGGAACACCCAGGCATGAATGTGCTGTGCTGCACTGTGCTGCCTAGAGAACAGATGAAGACCTTCAGACTGGAGATGCTGAAGGTCTTCTGGAAGCCATGGCTGAGTAGCAGCTGGTTTGCCCCATTTTCTGAGTGATCCCACTAGAATTCCTGATGAAAACAATCAATGACAGAACAGTGTCACCCATGAATCTTCCCATTTACCAAACACATACCATGGGCTCCTGCATGTATGGTTCTGTTTAGCCACCAGGTATCCAGTAGTGGATGAGTATGAATCCTTGCAATTTAGGTATTTCAAAGTGAGGTAGCAGATAGTGAGCCAAGTGAAGGAAGTGTTATCAATAGTAGCAATAGTGCTTTTCTCTGAAGATATGAGAGGGTGGTTCAGGGCAGGGGTACTGAAGGTGGTTAGGGACAGTCTTGTGACATCTAAGTGAAACCCTCAACAGTGAAAACATCCATCCAAGCTCCCAGTGGACAGACAGCTATGTATCTGATGCTCCAAGCTGTGAAAAGCAAGTGCAATGCTTCAGGCATTAGAAAGAGCTCAACATAAAGCATCCTCCTCAAGGATGAAATAAGAGAGCTGGTTAGGGAATCACACAGAGAAGGTTATATAATTTATTCTAAGCATAATGGAGGAATCCTTGAAATGATTATTCACAGGTATCCTCAACATGGCACAACCCAGACTCATCTAGAAAGAGGCAAACTCAATTGAAGAATTTCCTCCATCAAACTGGCCTTAGGAGTCATTGTCCGGGCTTCTAAATGATGTAGGAAGGCCCAGCCCACTGTGGGCAGCACTGTCCCTAGGCAGGTGGTAACTGTAGCTGAGCATAAGCCAAGGGGCAAGTCAACAAGCTGTATGAACCTCCATGGTTCCTGCCTCAATGCTCCTGTCTTGAGTTCCTGCCCTGACTTCTCTCAACAGTGAGCTGTGATCTGAAAATGTAAGATCAAATAAATCCCTTCCTCACTAATTTGGTTTTGGTCAGAGTATTTTTACATAGCAACAGAAAAGCAAACTAGAAGACCAGGCAAATGGCATTGTCCTAATGCATATTTTATGACCCCATTGCTTTCTACACCATGGATGCTCTGTCAGGGCAATAGAAGAATCAGGGAAACTGCTTAGGATTGTTGCAGCTCCATGAGTCATATTTGTAACTAGACGGAGGTGGGAGAAAAGATTAAAAAAAAGCCATCAAATGTGGGTTGTAGATAGATTTTGGCTTAACCTGGGTGTGAACCAAGGAGAGAGCACAGGAGAAATCTGTCACTGCCAATGGCCAATGTCCACACATAGAGAGGAGGGCAGACTCCAATTACCTTTCCTTTGTCAAAGTAGCCAATAATGGTCTCGTAGAGTGTCTCCTTCAGTTGCCGGTGGGTCTGTGGATGCTGCTGGCCTGTCTGCATGACTTGTGATGCACACTGTTCATCTGACCACTGCGGAGAGAACACAGGGAGGCAAAGAAGAGCTAAGTGGCAGCCTAGGACAGTTGTCTTCCCAGGACAAAAGACAGGAACCATCCTGTCCAGGTCCCACCATTTTCCTCCTTTGCCCATCTTAGCTCATCTTTGAAAACCCAGGATTCCACTGGGGAAGCTGCCCTCATAGGTATGCGTCCTTAGGATGCTTGGAGGTTGTCTTCCAGCAGTGCTGATGACATAAGACAGAGCAGGAGGACCAGTGACCATGAGCCAGCAGAACATCTCTGATGAGGAGCAGGATGAAGCCTTGCAGACACCTGCTGGCCTCCCCAGGGTCCCAGTGTCTGTACTCAGACAGATGCTGTCTGCAATTTTCAATTGCAAAGAGATTCTGATTTTGGCTAAATTGGGCATGTTTGACTTTCTAGTGGTTTCACAATGTGGAGTTTGCAGGGATTTTCTCTAATCCCTAATGAGACATAGTCCCAGTGCTTCAAAAGCCAAAGAAAAGAATTCTTTGCCTTTGCAGCAACATGCTCTAGACAGGGAAAGCAGCTTGGTGGGTATGCTAATGGTTTATCCTTGGCAACAGATTGGATACTATATAATACTGAAAATAAATGTTCTAGAAACTACTGCAATTATTGAAAGTAAAGGTCACTAAGCACCTCTTGTGTGCAGGTGAAATAGCACAGACGAGTATGCTGCCAGGTTGGGAGTTTGCAGGGGTGGGGAACCAAGACAAAGAAAATTCATTTGACATTTTTTTCCTTCTTTTGATTCTTTCATTCTTTTTTAGAAACTCTTCAACTTGCTGTGAGGACTTGATGGGGGTCTGAGCATGGCTGTCTTCCTGGGACAGTACCTTGAGAAGCCAGGTGTGTAGGAGAAGTGTGTAGGCAGCCTCTGTGTAATTGTCACAGTCCAGGTGAAGGTCCCGGAGTTTATAGAGGTATCTGTTTAGGGAGAAATGGGATGAATTACAAGATGTGGCAATAAGATTCTAGTAGAAACAGAAAGGAGGGAGAAAAACAAATGGTCTCTTCACAGGGATTTCTTTAGTGCAGCTAGCTAGCCTTCTACTTGGGTGGTAACAATAGCGTAGGCATTTATTGGAAACTTAATTTGCACCAGGTGCTATGCTAAGTGACTTTTCCCTTTTTGTTCCTGAAACAAGGTCTTGCTGTGTAGTTCAGGCTAGCCTAGAGCTTACTATGTAGCCCAGGCTGGCTTCAAACTCATGATCCTTCTATGATACCCTCCTACATGCTGGGATTACAGCTGTGTACTATGATGCCCAGCTCTGGGCTAAGTGTTCTAAATGCCTTTTAGAACATGAGAGTAAAGGAAGAAAATATAAACAGCTTGTCAGGAGTCACCTGCTAATACAAAAACGCGCTGGGTTCAAGTTTGAGTATGAGTTCAGTCATTGTAAGAGTCCCTGAGCATGACAGTCACAAAGGCACACTCCTGTCCTTTCTTCGGAGTGCTCTGATAAAGCATAAAAGAGAGTGCAACAGTAGAAAGAGAAAGGAGAGAGAGGCCTTGAGCTGTCCACAGAGAGATTCTGCTACTGGGACATTCTGACATCCCCACCTCCTGTCCCTTTGCAAGTGATACTCATGTTTATAACTCTGAGGAAAATCCCATGGAAAGGAACTAAGAACAGAATCAAGAGCAAAGGAAAGCAACTCTGATACACTGTTGATAATTAATTCCACATTTGCTATAGCAGGCAGTGAACTATGATTTCAGACTATGATTTGAATCTGAAATTCACAACCAGATTCTCAACCAGAGAGTCAAAATAAAACTTTATAACTTTATTAGACATTCATTTTCCCAGAAATTAGGTCAGTGAGGGAATAATGACTAACACAACCTCCTTTCAAAAAGATTTCTTTCTTTTTAAAAATTTATTTACATGTATGTGTGTTTGTGTGTGTGGATAAGTCCATCTGTGGATAAGTCCATCCCCAGAAGCTGGAGTTACAAGCAGTTGTAAGCTGCCTGATATGGGTGCTGGAAACTGAACTCAGGTCTTCTGCAAGAACAGTACATTTTTTTAACTGCTGAGACATTTCTCCAGCTCCTTCAGAAAGATTCCTAACCAGACAACTGAGCTGGGTAGATGGTAAATGGCGAGGCAGCCTTGGGCAAAAGCATCAAGTCTTCCTGTCAGCATTGATCTTAAGATGAGAAACAAAAAATGAGGCCTGTGTTAGAATAGAGGGAAAGAGAGAAATAGAGAGAAGAAAGAATGTTGTTTTTACATTTACAACAATGGTCTTTCACTCTCTTCTCCAATCCAAGATGCTCTACTGATAGCAGTCCTCAGTGAAATAGCACATGACCTCTGGATAGAGTCTGGAATTTGGAAACACCCAGTCTGCAAACATGGCTCAATTCTATCTCATTGATTCTTGCCTAACCACTCATTAGACTCCCTTGATGTCTGGGCTCAACAATCCCCAGGAAAGTGTCCCAAGAGAGACCTCCCAAGCTATAGCAACCCCTGAACCAAGACCCCCTCCCTTTTCCTTTGTTAACTTGAGGCTTAGCCATCTGCTATACAGCCCCAAAGAAGACATTTTAATGAGCTCATCAGGGCTACTGAGTCAGATGCCTCTGCATGCTTGTGTGAGGTACCATAAGGAATAGAGAATCCCATAGCCACACGGCCACCACCACCCAATGAAGTGACAATTGTCAGGATGAATGAGGGTACAATGTTGTGATGACTTCTGAGCTTTTCAGGAAGAAGAATTGTTGATTTTTAGAAGGTCTCTAGATTTAAAAATCTTGGCAACCAATTGAAAGTGTTTTAAATACTATAGCTGCCAAACAGAATAGGCTTCCAGAACATCCGTTGCCTGTCTACAACGTCTGGAGTAGGCCAATATGGCCACTTTCCTAGATTAACACAGGCCCCAGTCTCCAAGCCTGTGGTGATCTGGGACTTACCATCTGTGCTTCTGAAGTGAAAAAGAGGAAGAGTTTGGAGAGAGGAAAGCCTGAACAGGGCACGTAGCCTAGAGTCTCCCTCATCTCCCATCAGAGCGAAAGGAAGAATGAATTTTATTTTTGTTTTTAACATTGAAAAACCACAACAGTGACTGGAGTGAGTGACCCCTAAAAAGGCTGCTCCAGCCCTGTAGACCCCAAAACTTCATGTGTTACAAAACTCAGGACAGTCTTGCAATGACTTTTCCTCAACACAACGGAACTAAAGTCAATAAGAACCTAAAAGAACTAAACTAAGAGGGTAAACATGGAGGTAATAGCATAGTGAGATTTGATGTTCAGGCTCAGCTTTTGACAGAACATGCTGGGGCTGTGGTCTCACAGGAAGGAGCAGAGGGGCCTGTAGCCAAGAACTGTTTG
Organism: Sigmodon hispidus; assembly: GCA_004025045.1. NCBI lineage: Eukaryota > Metazoa > Chordata > Mammalia > Rodentia > Cricetidae > Sigmodon > Sigmodon hispidus. The sequence goes on along the minus strand of PVIH01002002.1, from coordinate 193,828 downwards.
TTTGCTGTTTATGTAGAAAAATGCTGGAAACTATGGAACAGTTCAACAATACAGAATTCACTATATAAGTGACAGCATATTCTAGAAAGGAAATTTTATGGTTTCATTACAAATGATGCTGAAATATATCTTGTCAAGCGAAAAAAGCAAGGAATAAATTATTAGCAATATAACTATTTTTGTAGAAATAGTACATGCACAGAATTAGATGTACATATAAGCATAAAAGTCTGAAAATATGTATGTACTTTAGAAACTTATTTTATATTTTGTTTTGCTAGTCTGTATTTTATGAGGTTTTTGTTTTGATAAAAAAAGTCTATCTTATTTTTATAATAGGTAAAAAAATAACATGAATACAATTTTTTACAGAAAAAAAATATGAGAGTCTGAGAAAATTGGCAAAGGAGTACATCTTGCTGCAGGCTAATGTCCTCAGAAAAGCTTCTCATGATGAACTTAAATAGCCAGTAAACGCCTAGCAAGAAGGAGACATCATGCCATGTGGTATTTTCTGTTTTATTTATTTATTTATTATTTTCCTATCATGTCTACTTTGTGTGTGCACATGTGTTTGATAAGTGTGTAGAAGGGAGTGCATGTGTCACAGCTCATGTGTGGAATAAGTCATAAAACTAGGTCTCTGTTTCCTTAGGCCCCAGAGAAGAACTCAGGTCTTCAAGGGCTTGAAAGCAAAGCCCTTCACCTGCTGAGCCATCTCACCAGCCCCCTTTCAATGCAAGCTAGCCAAGGGCATGTGTGTAGACCAAGGAGGATTTCCCATGCTGTCCCATGGCAGAAGTAGACGGGTGCACGGCTCAAATGACATGGTTTAAGGGACAGGACATGCATAGAGTAGGATACCAGGGAGTCTGGGAGCTCCAGGCACAGAACAGATGGTGCCGCAAAGTCTTGGGAAATTCAGAGAAGTCAGAACACCAGGAGTCAGGTGCTCAGAAGCCAAGTTTCAATTCTGTGCAGAAGTAGCAACGGATACTGAGCAGAGAGATACATAAGTTTGTAATCAAAATCTTACCTTATGTACATTTCCTCCCGGTTGTTATCTTTGTAGAAATTCTAGGTGGGGAGGAAAACAAAGACAAAAAATAGGAATGAGTGCTTTTTTTTTTTTTTTTTTTTTTTTTTTTTTTTTTTTTTTTTTTTTTTTTTTTTTTTTTTTTTTTTTTTTTTTTTTTTTTTTTTTTTTTAGGGCTTTGGGAAAGAGAATATGATGATGGAGGCAAGAGAAAGATGGCCGTTTACTATCTGGGAACCCCAGGAGGGAGCAAGAAGCTCACTTTGCTGAATGCACCCAACAGCCTTATTGGAGATTTTGATTTGCAAGTCACTCCCCTCACTGTAAAGGAAGAGAGTGAGTGTCTCAGACATCATATATTAGAGGATGCAGAGAGCTATCTGCCAGGCCTGAGTGGCAGGCTGCCAAGACCAGGACAGTCTACTTTAAAGGGTAGCCAGGCTTAAATGTAGACATTCAAGAGCCTATCCTAATTCTGACAGCACAGAACTTTCTTGAGTTACTTGATTCCATAGCTAAAGTGTTTAAACTTGACAGTGTCCAGGAGATGCTACCCAGTGGCAGCTTAGATTTTTTTGTTTGTTTGTTTGTTTTTGTTGTTTTGTTGAAAAATTGCTTTTTGTTATTACTGTGTTTGAGATAGTCTCACCATGCAGCTCGAAGCTGGTCTCAAACGTATCATCTTCTCACATTAGCCTGCTAGGATGACAGGCATATTCCACTAAACCCGGTTCTTAGAAACTGTTTATTTATTTATTTTTTTAACTTAGCTGTCTGTGTGAGTATATGGCACATGTGTGTCAGTGCCCATAAACTATAAGAGGGTGTCAGATCCTGAGGAGCTGAAGTCACAGGCGGTTGTAAACAGCCTGACGTGGCTGCTGGGAACTGAACTGGGGACCTTGTAGAAGAGCACCAAGTGCTCTTAACCACTGAGCCATCTTTCCAGTTAGGGCTGGTTAGACTGGTAGTTGCTCTGGACTCTGCCACTGGAGATCCTAGTCTTGTAACCACAATTTAAAGCAAGTCCTTACAGATTTTGAGCCAATCTAAAGGCTGCTTGTAGGATATGAGCAGCCACAGGGAAGGCCAAATGACATGTTCCAGGCCACATAGGCAGTGGGATGGCAGTCTCTACTGCATGACCCCCCACCACCACTGACAGCTGTCCCATGAACCACTCCTCTATTACTGCTTTGGATGTCCCTGTCCCAGGAACGTCCTGGTCTGGCTGATGATAGTCTATTTCTTCAACCATCTTTTGACCTTCCTTAGAGAGAAAGTGGAAAACCCCTATCCATGCTGTTTATGTAAATTGGGCCTGGTGGAGTTGTTAGCATTGAATCCCTTTCTGCTGTAGTCAGGATTTTTAAAGTCCCTTTGGCATTCTGAAAAATCAATGGCAATATCAAAGCTGTTATAAAAGAGTCCACATCAGATAGGAGAGGCTACACAATGGAGCTGGAGGGTCAGGATTTGTATTTTCAGAGCTATAGGAATAGCAGGTGGCACATGTAATGCCCTAGCTATAATGCCACCTTTCTTCTGTGGGATATATAAAGTCTTTAAAGGAGATTTGTGTACCTCTCACTTTATATAGAAGGAAACTAAGGCACAGAAAACCTCCAGACACAGAACATAGATGCCGAACTGGGGTATTAACTGCCTCTGATTGAGTTCTGCAGCAATTAGCTCTGCTTCTCATCCAAGAGCAGAAGTGAGACCCATGTTTACCCTGCAGTAGGATATAGATCTGCCTTGGTCCATGAGGATCCGGCTGTCACTCACCAGCAGGTTCACCGTGCAGCTCATACGGTTGTCTTTGCTCTCATCTGTCATCACACCCCGGTAATCCAGCAACTTCTCCAGCAGCCCTTTGACCAGGCTCACAAAGTTCTCCACTGACTTGGCAATGGTCGGGTGCTCTGCTGTGCACTCCATCAGGCTGTGTGGAGAAAAGGGTGCTGAGCTCACACTGATAAACTGTGTTGTTGTTGAATGTAACAGTGCACAAGTAGCCAGTGAACTCAAACTCAGGGTTGGCATATTCACCCAAAACTAATCTATCTATACAGTAAAACAAGTATTCTTATAGTATCAGGATAGAAAAAATAAAACCAAAATTTCCATTTAGTCAATAGTGTGTGGGCTGTGGGTGGTTACAATTATACCCACACTAGGACTATGGCAGGGTGACTATCTTGGGTAGTAATTTTCACAACACCTAGTAACACTTTGTATATATATATATCATATGTATATGATATATATACACATACATATATATTCTGCTTCAATAACTCTATTTCATAGAGTCTTCCCTATAGGAGTCTGTGCTACAGAAATATCTCCAGAACTATGCCAGGATATATTTATAGGGTTTTAAAATTGTATCAGATAGTGAAACAGCTAGAACTATCTGAAGTATCCATCCATCAACTAGAAAATGGTTAAATTGAGGTATTTTCACACAACATGGTTATATAAAGCCATAAAAAGTATTAAGGAATAAATTGGTATTGATATAAAAAGCTCTATAAAATATATGACTAAATGAGATGTGTAAATATCCAAACAAGTTTATTTTTATTTTTGTAATTGTTTTAGAACTGTCCATGTTTCTAGTGTGGTCCTTAGCATCATAAAAAGATGAACTCCTTTATTTTCTTATCACGGTCTAACAAGATGGGATGCTTATGCACAAAGATACTAAGGGATGGCAAGTATCTAACTTGCTCAAGGTCACACAGTTGGTAAATATCAGTAGCCTTACTCTAGCATCCCTGTCTCAATCATCCAACACTGCATGTGTGAACTCTTAAAGTGTCGAGAAGGATAAACACTGAAGTGTGGTCCCTTCTGGTGAGAGACCCAGGTAAAGAGGAGAAGGCAATGCTTTGTTTTCTATTTAAGCATATGAGTATCAATGGAAAAAAAGCTTTATAAAATAAACATACACTTTTTACCTATACCATTCCTAAAACTGTTATCAGTTGCCAACTTCTGTACTAGGCATAGTGTGGTAGAGAGAGTAACACCAGTCTGCAGAGAACTATGTCTGCCCCTGCAAGTCGGGATGGGAGACAAGTTAAACCTGGGCCAGTGACAGTTACTCTTAGTCACACGTAGCCTGTCAGGTATTATGGAGATCCCTTGAGAAAGTCTCATGGGAATGTTATCAGCTAGAAATCCTTCTTCACCAGTTACAGAAGGTGAAACAGGCAGAGAAAAGTTCAAAGGACAGCTGGAAGTGTAAGTGATGACCTTCAGAATGAAGCCAATCACTGTTCGATTTGGGAAGAGATTTTCCCACAGACGTCTGTTTGTAGGTGTCTCAGGCCACCAAAGCTGCCAACTTTGTTTCTAGTTGTTTTTCTCTGGGCAGTGCAAGTTTGAAAGAGATCTTAGGAGAAAAACAAAACAAAACACCAAGGACTTCAGAGGGGCATTTCCAGAAGGCATGCCAGACTGAAAGGAAGTGACATCTCCAACTGTGGCTGGGACTGGGCACATCCATCTTCTCCTGTGGAAAGTGCTGTTCTGGGCTCTCAAGGAGCAATGCAAAGTGCCTGTGATTTACACCTGTCTGCTTTGGCTCCAGCTGGACCTACTTCATGGAGACAGCCACTTCAGTCTGTTCCCCACCCAGATGATAATTTAGTCAGCATTTGGTGTGGGATTCCAGGCAAAGGCACATCTATGTCCCAGCTTGACCAGAGCAAGAATTCTCAGCCTGGCACTATGCTAGAGTGTCTGGGGAGAGCTTTCACAAAGCCATGCCCAGCCTAAGCCACATCTTGTGGACCTCTGAAGGCCTAGACAGCAATGACTTTTTTCCCAAGGATCTTCAGATCATTCCAGTGTTTTGCTAGCACTGGGGAACACCTCTCTAATGGGCTTTGCACACTCCAGCCTGGGTGGACATCATCTGAGCACTTTTCTAATGGAGTATGATTCAGTACTTTGGGCTGGGGTCTGAGACCCTGTTACCTAGTTTCCAATGCTTCAGAGCCCTGGACTACTCTGTAGACACAGAATTTAAAAGCTTTGTCTTGAATGTCCTGGTGTCTTTGTTCTTTTGGAGTGAGGCAGAAAAGCTATTCACACTGTAGATGACTGGTGAGTTGGGTGGTTAGGTATCACTTAACTATCTACCCACCTAACCAACCTGTATTGTTCTACAAACTATGGGTTTGGAGAACATCAAACCCTGGCCACCTAGAGGTCCCAGCTGAGCAGGGAAGAAACAGAATTAAAAACGAACTCCAGTGTACAACACCATGCTGCCCTGAGAACTGCCTATCCCCCAATACCACGCTAAGCTTGTCTTGCTGTTTATCCTTTCTGAACTCTGACATTCCTTAAGGCAGTCATTAGGTTGACCCCCAATCATATGTGAAATGTGAAGCCTTTGGGCTGGGTTCTGATGGCTGTTCTTTCAAGACCACACAACTCTCTCCTTTGAATCCCACAACAGAGTCTCAAGCAAAAATAAAGAAGCAGTGGGGATTATGAATCCAGGTGGATGGTTTCTCCCGGAGTGGATGAAGTGGGCTGACTTCACCCTTTGCAGGTCAAGGTCTTGGGACTAAAATACTTAGCATAGGAGGGAGGAGCCTCATATCCTATCCAATGTGGGAGGAGAGTGTTGAGGGTAGGAAGACTGGGGTGCTCTGTAAGTTGTTAGTGCCTGTGTAGTGTACAAAGGCATGTGAAGGCTAGGACCCAGCCTGACTGCATGCCTAACTTTTGCCTCCTGACTCAAAACTATAGCTGGCACAGGACAGAAAGTCCTGTTCTAGTCACAAAAAACCATCTAACATCTAAGCTGAACCAAAAGGCTGGATCTATCTAGAGGGTGCTAAACCAGCTCAGGTCCTGAAGAAAGTGCTACAGGAACTGAGGGGACCAAACCAGAGAAAGCTGAGCAGCCTCGGGGATGCCAATGACCACATTACATTCCACTTGGATGATAATAAAATTAGAAGCTGATACATGTGTGATATCTACTGGGCATCGGCAACTATGCTGATGAAATAAAACTAAAAGAAGCCAAGAAAGAAAAGCAATCATGAGAAGCACCCTGCAGACTTCTCATTCAGCCCTGACAAAACATGTAAGGGGTTGGCTATATATTCACCTCTAATTTACAGGTAACGAAACCGGGCGCTCAGTGAGGACAGAAGGAACAGGGCCTAGGGCCCTTGGCCATTCTGAGGAGACCCTGACTCCTGGGTTTGGCCTGGTGAATTCTGGGTAAAAATCATTCACACCTCTACCTCAGGAGGAAAATAATGAGCTGCCCTTAATTTCCCTGACCGCCAAGGACTCCTTTGATAAAAATCACTCAGAAAGGCTTTTTGTGAACCCTGCTGGTAGTCTTAAGCCTGCCACAGGGCTCCTTCTACTTATAGAAATGAAAATTGCCAGAGCAAACGTGTGTGTGTGTGTGTGTGTGTGTGTGTGTGTGTGTGTGTGTGTGTGCACCTTTTGGTTAATATTTATATTTTTTGCTCTCAGAACTTAAAAATAAGCACTGAAGAGTTGGATATTCTGCGGTGATTCTCTCAACTCTCCCCTGTGAGTCTGGTTTGCAGTAGATGTGTGGGAAACCTGTGTACAGATCAGACAGAGCTAGAGCCAGCTGAGACCACACTTCAAGGGGGCTCCAATGTTCCTACTGTGCTCTGACCGTGATGGGCGGGGCAGAGTCAGGACCGTGATAGGGGCCAGAGCAAAGCCTTTTGTTTGCCTTTGCTATGAAAGGCAAATATTCAGAGAGGATTGAGGAAAGAGGCCAAAAGCAGAGCCACACTAGAGCCTCAGTGAACACAGAGGACAGGAAATTGGGATGCCTGACCATCCTCCTAAGCCTCAAGAGAAGGCCTCTCAGGCAGGGCAATTACCAGGCAGCCAATGACAGGAACTGGGAGCTAGGCCGAGGGACCAAAGCACATTCATTAAACATGTACCTGCTGTGTACCAGATGCTTCCTAATTACTCAGTCTTCAAAATAACCACGGGAGCTTTTTGTTTCCCCTCTAGAAATGGGGATACTGAGGCCTGAGGGGTTGTGCCATTTGCCCAGAGTCATACAGCTGCAAAGTGGAGGAGCCAGGATTCAATACAATGACACCACCCCCAAGTACAAGTTGGGTGATAAGTCACAGAAAAATGTTCAATACCCTCAGTAAGTGTAGAAATAGAAATCAGACTACAAGGGCCTTCGAAGGGCATGCTCCTGCTAGGGTGACTATAATTAATAGGGCAGACATTAACAGGTGACTTTGTAAGTGGAAGGGTTAGAGCCTTCTTCCTGCATGGCCAGTAGGAAAGGATGTGGAGCTGTACCTTGGTGTATCTGCTGTTGCCTCAAAAGGCTAACTGTCTTTATCCTGATATGACCTTATGACCTGGCGATTCTGCACTAAGGTGCTCATTCTGTACTTATGTGCTCATAGCAGAGTCAATCTAAGAAGAAAGTAGACGCAGTCTAAATAACCATCTGGTGAATGAGGGAGCAGTGGGTCACAAAGGGCCACAGTATATGAAATGTCCATAACAGACAATCCAGAGTCAGAAATCAGTCATGGCTGCATGGTGCAAGGAAATGGGGTGTGGATTGTTTCATGCATGCATATGTGTATAGGGCAGGTGTGCCTGAGGAATGCAGGGCCTTCTGCAGAGTAATGGAAATGTTCCAATATTAATTGCTATGGTGGTTGCTCAGCTCAGTAAACATACTGAATCAGTGAGCAGTGCACTGTGGGTAGAGAGCATGGTGTGTGAATTACAGCTTAACATTTGTGAAAACAAAACAAAACAGTCTTGACTGCAAGTCCAGCCATGCTGCATGTTAACTCCTGTGCAGTGCTTGCTGCTGCAAGCTTGGACACTAAGTTTTGCAGAGTCCAGTGCCTGCTCCAGGCTTGAACACTAACTCTTAAAGGGCCCAGCTCTTGCCAGCATCCTCTGACAATGTGCTTACTTCTCTGAACTTAGGAGGATTCCCTAGAGAAATGTAGATCCAAGACAGTAAATCTGACCAGAGGTACAACAATGTAAGTTGCTCACAAACAAATTTGTCAAAAAAAAATGGAAAAGGAAAAATGGCAGTAATTACTCCACCCTTCAGATCTAAAGAGGCTGTTCTCACACTGGCAGGTTCCCTGGCACACTGCAGTCAGAGCCTGCCACCCTTGTCCTGTGATTCACAGGCTTCCGGATCCTCCAGCCTGAACTTACATGGATTCCAGCAGCTGCATGTACTGCTCATCACCCCGGCCTCCTTCTACCTCGTGGTCCAGCTTGAGGATGATTTCATTTTCAAACTGAAAAAGTGAATGAAAATCAATAGTAACAGCGTTAGAGGGCCATGTGTGGAACCAGTTGATTCATTAGTGGCGCCAAAGCTTTAGGGAGGAACTATTATCTCCTATTCCCAGTGCCCAGACCTGTGGGTTCAAATTGAACAGGATTCTATTTGTTCTATGTGTGTTCAGAGGGTGAAGGGAGGGACCTTAGGTGAGAGCTAGAAGATGGGGATATGGGAGGGAGAGAGGAGAGCGTATGTGTGCTTCTCACACATCCTTCCATTTGAGCTTGCTTTCCAAGGTTAAATAGAAGTTTTACAGGACGATGAAAGAGAGGGGAAGCATCTACAAAGGCAGGTGATTGTGACAAGGCCCTGCATCCATGGCACATTATCACGGACAGCTATTATTTCAAGTCTGCTTTCTTTCTCCATAGTCTGGCAATCACACCAGACCTAACCTTAGTCTATGGAGCTCAAACAGGCTAGAGACACCTCTTTCCTGCCGAATGTGGACACCAGGACACAGGCCTAGCTCCTAATTACTGTATTCCAACACCAGTGTCCAAGGAGTCATAAGGACCCAGGCTGATACAGTGAATCTAACCCGAGACTCTGTGGGAACTCTTAGCAACAAGTCTTGTTGCTCAACGTGGAAAAAGAATGTTGTAATCCTAAGGCTGCTAATGATGGCAATAATGAATGTCTGCTTGGAATCACTCCAGGAAAGGAAGCAGAGAGGAGGGGTCGAGATGTAGACCTAATGTATTCTGAGTCCCTGGAAGCCTTTCTTTTTATGAGTTGATATGCATAAGTGTGTTTTCACACACACACACACACACACACACACACACACACACACAGAGGCTGATTATATATATTTGGAGTTTTATTACTTGCAGTGGAAAAATGCTAGAAAATAGGAGTAATATATAAAGCAAATAAGATAATAGCAGATCTTAAGTTCTCAGGGAGTCAAGACTGGTAGCAGCAGCAAAAGTCAGAGATCAGGTCAGTTGCCAGAAAATCAAGTATCTTTCTATGGTTTTTCTAAATCTTGTTGTATTGAAATCAGAGAATGTTTTCACCTTAGTTCCAATGTCAAAAAGCGTTTTGCTTGGTAGGGATCATGGCTTATTCACTATACTGTCTTGATGCATCCTACTGTGTCTCTTCCACAAGACTGTAACGCCAAACAGTTTGCATTGTCTTGATACATACTCTGAAGAATGCATTCAAGCATGCAGTCCACCTCTCCCCCATTTACTGCTATGAATGAAATGTGTACCTGTATAGAGGAAGGGGGACCTTGGCAAAAGCCTCTGAGATCAAAGGAGGCATCTGGGCATATGGCTTCTAATGCAGCCTCTTCACATTTAGTCTTCATAATACCTCATGAGACCTGAAGGTCAAAATTCACCTTTGAATGCAATAATGCATGAAGAATAGCCATCCCTGGCCGGGCACAGCCTCCAGTAAGTGTCAGTTAGTGTTAGAAATGAAGCAGGGCCGAGTCAGTCCTTAGATAAATGGTGGAATCCTTTGGGCGGCTCTTTTCTACACATAAATGATGGACCCATTGAGTCAAAACCTTGAGGGGATAAAGTATTCCCCTGAATGACAATTCCTATGATACCACTGTTCCCCCACTCAGGGGGCCAGTATTCAACAGAAAGGACCAGAAAATTCATCTTGATCTAGCACAGGCACAAAGGAGTTTTCTGTAAATTGTCAGAGTTTGAGGAAGACTTTCTGAAAGAGATAGAAGGTGCCTGGAATGATGGGTAGGGTTGTGATCAATATGAATGGAAGGGCATTCCCAGTGAGAGAATGGTGTGAGCCAAGTTTGAAGGTGGGGGTGCAGATTATTTCTGGAGCAGGGTCTTTAAGGGAGAAAGGTTAGGAGGGAGGGGAAAGAAGGCAGCCAGCCAGGCAGTCCTCGATTTAGGCCTTGCCTTAAGCCTTCCCATGCATCTCTTTATAAAGTAAGGAAGGAAAGAAGGGAAGGAAGGGGAAAGGGAGACATAGTGGGTGCTGTGGGGGTGGTGGTGGCTGCCAGTCAGCAAATGAATCCTGCCCCTTATAGGATGCAACTTGGTAGGCATTTTGTCTATATTAATTACTTCCCAATGTCAGGAGCTGGGGGTGTGATACTTAGAGATGTCTTATGTATTAAAAACATAAAGAAACAAACCCAAAAATGATAAATATAAAAGCAGGCTATGTGTCTGAGCCACTGGGTTTGAACCTGCAATCCCCTGCAGGCTTACGTGTTGAATGGTTGGCTCCCAGCAGGTGGCACTGTTTTGAGGGGCTGTGGATCCTTATGGAGGTGGGCACAGCTGGTGGAAGGAAGTAGGTGTGAGCCTTTGAGGATTGCACAGCCCTTGCTTCTGATCATGCTCTTCTTCCTGGCCTACTGTGTGAACTGAATAGCCTGTGTAAAACATTGGCTTGAAACCCACAAGATGCCCCTGGCTAGGACTCAAGCAATGGAGAGGGTTTCTAAGCAGGACTTCCCCTATAATTAAATGAATGACCACCCCAAGTGTCATTATAGAGCCTTCATCCAGCAACGGATGGAGGTAGAAGCAGGGATCCATAGCTAAGCACCAGGTTGAGCTCCCAGTCCAACTGAAGGGAGAGAGAGAAGAGAGTATATGAGCAAAGGGATCAGGATCATGAGGAGGACACCCACAGAGCCCTGACCAGAGAAATAGGAGATCACTAATTCTGAAATGACAGCTGAGAAAACCTTGTGGAAAGGAACTAAACCCTCCAAAGGTAGATGACAGCGAATGGTACAACAATAGTGAATACATAGGTGTTAGACCTTCTTCCACTCACCTGCTATATTGAAGAACTAGAGGGCTTTTCTAGGCCTCAGTTAACTAAGCTATACCATGAGCTGGCAAACATTTTCTGCAATGGGCCGCTGTATAAACATTAGGTCCCAAGAGCAGGATGCTCTTAGTCACAACTGCTTAACAATACTGTGCAAAAGCAGATGCAGACAGCCCTGAAACACACTGGCACGATGGCTTCCATAAAGCCATTATTTACAAAACAGGTGTTGGGGAGGCTGAGGTTTGTCAAGGCGGAGAGCATCACAGCAGCATCCATGGCATTGCACTGTGGTAAGGAGTAGACAGGGTTTATACATAAAGCTCTCTGACCATGTGAGAGAGCTCCCCTTGTTATCACCAGTAATGTTGCTGTTATTGCTGCAGAATGCTACTGGAAAGTGGCTCTGGATGAGAAGCACAGCATTTTTGTTGTTTCTGTCTGAGTGGTTCTCTGAGAAATGCTGGCACCATTCCTCTTGGTGAGATGAACTGCTCTTTGGAACAGAGCAGTGGATGGGGGTAAATAAGCACTTGTCTCAGGGTCACAAAAGAGCTTGTCAGGAGGGAAATTGCAGGGTACTAGGGAGGGGGCAGAGCCAGAGATGGTACACAGCTCCTGAGCCTTCTGGGGTGGGTAGGAGGGTTAAGATCTCTGACAGACACATCCTGTGCCATGTTTGGGGTTGCCTCTGGCCATGGGCAACTTTCAAAAGAATTGCGAAGTCATGTTTTGATGATTTTCCCTGGCCATCTGACTAAGGATAAGTGATCTTTCTGGTGTCACTCTTTATCCATAAAATGCAGGTTTGAAATAGCACCTACTTCATGGTAGCAGTATAAGATGCTCCTGGGAAAATGTGTGTAAGATCAAGCCTGGTGCTTTGGGTGCAGTGGATGCAGTGGCAACCATGGACATGTCATTTTTGCTGACATCATAATCTCATATAAGCCTTATAGCAGTGGAGGGAGGTGGACAGTGTCCCACCTTATACATGAGGATGCGGGAGAAAGGCCCTTTGTCTTGGGTTGCAAAGGTGGGCTAAACTTCAGCTAGGTTAGACTCAGGGCTGCAACCCTCCTCAGACATGGTCAGCCATGTCACTGTAACAGGTCTTGCCACTGACATTATCATTGTGCAGCACTTAGGATGTCGTCTGTCTCCTCCGAATTAATTCCATCTTCACTCCTGACCGACCTCTTATCTATACCCCTTTGTCATTTTCTTACCCCCATTCATGTCAAGTGTGTATTTGTTAGGGAATAAATTACTTTAGCCGAAGTCAGATATTAGAGAAGTCCCCCATGAACCTTGAGAACTTATTCAAAACAAGTGTGTGAACCCCAAACTTCCAGAAAGAACCCCCTCTTTTAGCTCACCAGACTTTCACACTTCTGCTGCCCCGCTGCTGCTACTATCTCAGAAGATTTTTATCTTGTTTGATAGAATGTTTTCTGATGAGAGCCCCACCCCTCTAGCATTAAGATTTAGGGACCAAGAGTGTTGCTTCCTCATATTTTTGGTGCTGCTGAAACTAATTCAGCTTATGAGCAGTGGGTCTCATAGGCTGCAAAGCACAAGAGCTCTTCTGAACACATGTGTGTGTTGACCTTTGCTACATTCATGAGCCAAACCATTGGCATCACCATGCCTACTTCATGCCAAGACTCCATCTCAGTAGAACCAGATGAATCTGTTGAACTTGATATACTAATTCATTCAGCAACTATTAAGCTCCTCCTATGTACAAGCATGGTGCTAGGCATCATTACTAAAGGCCACATTCTGCTTCATAGCAGACTCTTTCTGGAATTGAGTCTCTGCTGATAGTTAGCAGTTCAGCACTGAGGCCAACTTGGTCACTGTCCCATTCTGTAACTGTCACATTAGATGGCCACTCCACAGTTTCTAAGCTGGAGCCCCACGTCCCAACCACCATCATCCAGAGAGCCTTTATCTTTTTCCACAGAGAAGTGACCTGAAAGTCTTCTAGTCTTTTCACCTCAGGGCATCACTTAAGCAATGATTGACATTTTGTAACTTCTAGAACTGTCTCTCCTTACTCTCTTGCCTTTGACTACATTGCCAAAAAAAAAAAAAAAGAGAGATTATTTAAAAAAAAAATTCACTGGCATTGCCCTTCTCTATGCTGGAATGCTTTTCCCTATTCTGAGGCAGTTTTTAAGAAATATGGTTGACAAAAGACTCAACATCTGATTTGGTATATCTGATGAGAGTTCTGGGCAGAAGAACCAGCCTTGGCCTGTAGGCACTCCTGGTATAGTGTAGAGAAGGCTTGCTAACAATCTTCACTTTGGATGAATGCTACAGCAGTTCCTATCGGTCAGGGCAGTTTTCCTCCCACAGAGGAATGACACCTCCTGCCACAGCAGCCATGGTGTGGCCAGTCCAAGGCCCCTCTTATTCAAATCTTGTCTCCACTAAAAGATTCACGGAGTATACCATGAAAGAGGCAACTCATCCTAGGCAATGATGGAGTCTGAAATGGTCTGGGAGGGAAGGATACCCTCCAATTGTAAAGAAATTACAGAGAGAGAGAGGAAGGGAGGGAGGGAGGGAGGGAGAGAGAAAGAGAGAGAGAGAGAGAGAGAGAGAGAGAGAGAGAGAGAGAGAGAGAGAGAGAGACTGACTTATTTTTCCTGAGGTTTCTCCTCCCCCAGCCAACTGAGATGTTCAAAGTCAAACATTCCCATTAAGCCTATTATACTACCCTTGAGTCAATCTTGGTCTCTGCAGATGAAACATGGTCCCAGGAAGCCTGAGGCCTGAGCCATCTAGGATCTCTTCAGGCAATCAAGCAAAAGAAGAGCCCACAGAAGGGCTACACAATTATTTCTAGACCAGAAAGCCTGTTATGAACAGTGAGCAAAGGCCCAGTTTTCTTTCTCTCTTGGAAAGCTGGTTATCTAAGAAGGGCACAGGGTCCTCTCTTCTCAGACTGTTTGGGAATGATATACTTTGGCTGGTTTGCACAGGAAATCTCCTACATTCTAGACCCTGATTTGGGTTCTGCCTTTTTTGACATGGCTGTTTGGGGGCTCACCAGGGCCTTGCCTGCCTCCTTTGTAGAGGACTGCTTCCACAGCCATTAGCTGAGCCCAAAGCCATGCACCTAGGCCAATTCCCAGTTGAGTCCCCTTCAAACATTCCTGATAGTTTTCACAAGGACACCTGTGCCATTAGTCAGCCTGATTGTTCTGTCTCTTTTGATAAGGGAGCAGCAAAAAGAAGCAATTGGGAACCATGCTTATAATGAGGTCTCAATCAGACAGTCACCAGATCTTGTTTAGCATACTGAATGTGACTTGCTACAGAGATGTTTCCTCTGCATACCCATGTTCAGGACCTCTTCCAGGGTGTCAGTTGGTGGGAGGCACTGTTCTGAAGGGAAGAGGATGGTTTTTCATCTAATGCTATGTGCATTCAATGTTCCCATGCTTAATAGACACATTTTCCCTTAAATGTCAGTTGATCCTAAATTGTCTTCAGACACTTATGCTGGGATGTAACTCTCAAGTTGCTCCATCCCAAAGGATCAAGTAGAGTTCTTTTCTCCATCTGCATCCCTCTGCCTGATTTCTTCTCAGGCTAACTGCATAGGGGAAGCTGGTCTTTTTGGGGACTAGGAGCTATCAGTATCCTCAAGGGGCATTCAGTGAATCTGTTTACAAAGGTAGCAGAATAGAACACTAGTCCCCTATTCCTTAAAGAGCCACTCTTTCCAAAGTTGGATTTGGGAGAATGATGGGTCCAACAGACATGTTTTGCATGAATACATTTGAGAAATCAAACAGGACTGTTAGATATTCAACAAATCAGCTCCTGGTTAGTGTGAACCAGGAATCTCTAAGAGGGTTACAATGCACAGTGGTGCACTGAAAACATTCTTCCTTGGAGGGTACTGCTGGACTGGTGTTCTATGGAATGCCCTGGAGGAAGAACTGCCCTAGAGACTGGCTTTCATTCCTTCAGCTGATGTTTACTAGAAAATATTGGTGGGTATGTATATAGTGAGCAGAGCATGAAGCTTGGGAATAATGCTAACCTGTGTACTATAGGCTTTGCCTTGCCACAGTCTAGATATGTGATTTCTGGAGCAGGTAAGCATAGGGAATAGCTTAGCAACCTGGCACTACACTTAGTTTTGGCTATATGCATACACCTAAGATCTCCACTTGCTTGTTCCATTCACATACATGTCTCTTCTAACAATGTGCCTAGCAATATACGACTTCCACCTACACCAAGGTGCAGATATATCCCACTCTAAAAAAAAAAAAAAAGTAATGTTTTTCTGTCTCTATCAGTCATCAAAGACTCTCCTTCTGAAGATAGTTTCTATTCATATATTCTTGGCCATATCCTGGTAGGAGGAAAGCAGGGGCTTCATCCAGACTACGCTGGTCTGAGCTGCATGCACAGTAAGATAAACTGTTCTACAAGTGATCTTTGAGAGAATAATTCCTACTTATCATTTTACACCTATGCATAACTAGACACGAGTAGGACCAAAATCAGATGCTTCATGAAAAGGGATATGCAGAGTAGAAAAAAATATAACTCTAATCTGTCCATCAAAATAGAAAAGCACCCATATTTTACACCTTACTAATTAGGCCTTCCTTACTCTAGATTCTATGAATAAAAGCCCTGAACTTGAGCCATGCCCTGGTGCTCTTTCATGCCTGTGGCCTGCAGTCACACTTGACAGTATATCTGCTCTGTATTATCCATTTGTTGTGAAAGTGCTTCTCTGTTCCTTGACTATCTCTGTGTGCCTTCTTTTCAATCCTTTGATTGTGGCCAAGAACCTGGACACAGCTGGTTGAGACACCAAGCATCAGTCAAAAAACTTCACTTTTCTGGTTTCTGTAAGATAGGCATCGGTGTTACCTATCTCAAAGGTAATAAGAGAGGCTACATAAATGAAACTTAGGAAAGTGCACCCATATCTGCCATACCATGAACACTACTTAGTGTCTGTCACAGTCATCATTGCCAGTCTGATTAGGTGAGGTCGAGGAAGACCCCGATACTTACATGACTATAGAGAGCATACATTAGTCAATGCTTCAGTATGCAATATGACAAGCAGAGAAGCAAAGAGCTCCGAAGGACACAGCACTTGAGATGTGCCCTACAGGACCAGTCACAGTTTAGAAGAAAGAGGCAGGAAGGAATAGGCAGAAAAAATGCATAAAGAACACTATGGGAAAAACGCATCCAGGGGAGCTATGGGGTTGGCTGGAGAGTGGATGGAGTGGAGAAGACAGTAGGGGGGATGGTTGGCAAGCTCAACAGCCAGCCAGAGTGGGGATGGGGATGGGTGTGTGGAGCTGGAGCGCCAGCTGGCAGGCATGGTCTCTGATGGACAGGAGTCTGAGCCACAAAGTACCATAGAAATATGCTTCCTCTAAAGACCCCAAGGAAAAGAGTTTGGAATCTGTCTTTTACAGCAAGTTTTCCAGGAGGATTATTTGGAGGCAAGCTAGGGCTTGAAAAATTGGATGTAGATGGAGAACTCAGAGTTATAACTGGATAAGAGAACAGGGCTCATGGGAAGTGATCAAACCCAAGGGAAGTTCTCAGGCAGCCTTGCAATGATTATGAGACCAACCTTTCCAAACAAAATGTGACTACATGGTTCAGGCATCTGCTGTGGGAATGGACACTTTCTACTGCTGCTGAACTTTTAAACCTATTTGGCCTTGACGATGCCCCTTCCCCATTCCATTCACCAGGACTCCTGATGTCTGATGAAAATGCTTGGCCAAGGATTCTTGCATTTTACACAAGTCCTGACCGACATGCTGAATGAAGTCTCTAGGTCCTGATATATACACAGGTGCCTCGTGAATGACAAGACTCTAACTCCATTTGCTGTCTACTTTGAAGTATGGCCTGAGTGTGACACTTGGCTAATAGGATTCTTTTTCTCTAGTTAATGTAGATTTTCAAAGTCATTCAGGAAGATGAGGTGCCAGACAAAGTTGGGAGCAAGTGGTATCTAAGACGTGCAGTTAGGCAGTTCCTGGGTCTGGAAGTAAAATCCCTGCATTTTGAGAAAGGAATGGAACAAGAACAGAGCATGTGAGTGCATTTTCATCTCGGCCTCAGGCAGAGACTGCGATAGAACACTGACCAAATGCGATCTGCCGGCTCATTCTGAGCACACGAATAATGTCCCTGTCCTATTGAAGCCTCTGAATGAAGCAAGGCAGATAGATGGAACGAGGGTATCATTATGGGAAAATGGGCTGAGGGTTAGAGATGCTGGTGTGAATTTCCAACCTCATTTTTTTTTTTTTTTACCTTTTTGAAAGCCCCACATCTTTGATATTCACACAGCATCATGTCGAAGAAGATTGGGATAGTGGCTTTTCTGAGCTCAGCCTCGGGGATAAGTGTCATCTCTAATATAGGTCCCACCATGCCTGGGATGAAGCAGATTTTGTTCTGGCCTGCAAAAGAAGAAGGATGGGGGCACATGAAACAGGTCTGTGATGGACAGGTCCTGCTTCTGGAATCTGGGGAAAGAAAGAAAGGAAGAGTGAAGCCAAAACAGTAGTTAACTTTTCTATAGCTGTTAACTCAGAGCTAGGCGGCTTTGGGCATTATGTATAGGTTGGCTTGTCAAGAGAGGACCATGCGTCATCTCAGATATGCCCCACTTATGAAGAGCAATAGCGTATGGAGGCTGATAGGGATGACACATGTATGAACTTCAGTGTTTGGGAAGGGTGATACCAATGGCATATTTAAGAGTGCCAATGTTTGCAAGGGCATCCACCTGCATCATGCCTCTGCAATACACAGTCCTAATTGAAAAGAAGTGATGGTGGTAGATGTGCAAGCATGTTTAGCATCAAATCTGTCTGCATTGTAAACCACGCTTCTGAGGTCAGGACAAAATGTTTCTAACAACGGCTCTATGAAACAAAAAAAGCGCATCTCTCTGCTAAAAAGCTGGGTTAGGGGGAGTGAGATTTAAAACAGCACTTTAGAGTGGATGGACCTCTGATGACTTCTGCCTTGAGACAGGACATGCCCTTTCTGTCTGCCATTCAGCCACACTGGCTTGGCTCCAGAGCCTCCAGGTTGACTTGCTTCTGTGGCTCCAAGGCCTTCTTTGAGGATGCTTTCTCTGCTTTATCTCCTAGGTGGCTCTCATCTTACCTCTGACAGGAGGAGACCTTCATCTCACCCTCCACCCCAGCTACACAGATAGACCTACTCTGCTCCCACATGACCTTTCACCCTACCTCCAAATGTCTTTCCTTGTACACTCATTGCTACCTGCTTCCCATGCTGAACTTCCCGAGGGCAGAAACCTCAGTTTTTCATCATTTTGGCAGCACTGGATGGCGAGCAGATTAGAAACCTAGGGAATGTCTATCCACTGAGGGAAATGCTTTGCCTGGCTCTTTTTGTCACTAGTTATTTGAGGTGTGTCTCACAAAAGGCTGAGCAAACCCAGGCTCTTGAGAAGACATGTGAAATTATGTCTGTATGCACTTGGCACAGGACCAGGCAGATTCAGCACCCCGTGGCAAAGACAAAGTACCTAAGGACATTGGTTCTGGAGCCTCACTGACTGAAGTTGTGAACGGAACTGTATCAACTATATGTATGACGATGAGCAAGTGTGCCTCCCTTCTGGGGGCCTCAATATCTCCAAGTTAGGGTAACAACAGTATTCATGTCATAGGGCCATTTTAAGAATAGATGAGTCATGGGCTAGGGAGATGGCTCAGGGGTAAAAGGGTTTACTGCCCAAGCATGAGAACCTGAGTTTGAATTTCAGGAACCCACATAAAAACCAGACGTGTAGACATGTGTATATGATCTCAGCAATACTATAAGGAGAGGGGAGGAAAAGACAAGAGAATCCCAGAAGCTGGCAGATCAGCACGTCTGGTGTAAGCAATAGAAATATAACAAAGAGATCCTTCTCAAGCAAGGCCGAGGGCAGGGACAAACACCCAAAGTAATCCACCCATGTATACACTCAAAGTAACACACCCATGTATACACTCAAAGTAACACACCCATGTATACACTCAAAGTAATCCAACCATGTATACACTCAAAATAACACACCCATGTATACACTCAAAATAACCTACCCATGTATACACTCAAAATAACACACCCATGTATACACCCAAAATAACCTACCCATGTATACACTCAAAATAATCCAACCATGTATACACTCAAAATAACACACCCATGTATACACTCAAAATAACACACCCATGTATACACTCAAAATAACCTACCCATGTATACACTCAAAGTAACACACCCATATATACACTCAAAGTAATCCAACCATGTATACACTCAAAATAACACACCCATGTATACACTCAAAATAACCTACCCATGTATACACTCAAAGTAACACACCCATATATACACTCAAAGTAATCCAACCATGTATACACTCAAAGTAATACACTCATGTATATACTCAAAGTAACACACTTATGTATACACCCAAAATAATCCACTCACGTATACACTGAAAGTCATACACTCAAAGTAATCCACCCATGTATACCATAGCTTGTATGCACACAGTTATGTTCATATTCTCCTTTCCTCTCTCTCTCATAAAAATGCTATTATTAGTGATCTGCCAGGTCAATGTATGACATCTGACATATGTCACAGAGCATTAACTATTGCGACCATGCTGTTTTTTGAGAATGAGCCCAGAAAGTGACCTGTTCCCAGAGCTCAATAAGTACCCCAGAACATGATGACCTCACAGAAGTGAAGAATAAAGAGTATCATCTAGGCACTGCAGAGTCCCCATGGAGTGAGGTAGACAAATATCAATGACACCCTTGAAGCTGACACTGTGATTATGCCATTGGTAATGGTCTCTGGTTCCCCTGGAGCTCTAAAGCACAGAAGCCCACCTGGCTTCCTTCACTGTGAGGAAGGACATGGGGCAAAGGGCTCCTGAGGGTACAGAAACTCAGGTGGTACCATGTGCAGCCTGGCATGGCTCCTTTTGATTAAAGTGGGAAAAGGAGCTGAGAGGTCATTGAAAATCAATTCTCATTCAGCCTAAATTGTCATGTTGGAGGATTTCCCCCAAGTCCAGAGAAAAGAGGCATTGCCCAAGAAACCTGGAGTTATGAGAAGTAAATGAGAATGTCAGGTAGAACTGAACGGCACATCAATGCTTTTCTAGGTGATCAGCCCCATCACTGAGAGCATTTGGATTAAGCCTGAACCTCAATTTCTCACTTTGGCCCAGACAGACAAAAAGAAAATGCTTTCACTTCTTCCACATGATTTGTAGTAGTTGCTAATAAAGGTTTCTGACTTTGTCCTTCCATTTCTTTAAAAAAAGAAAAGAAAAGAAAACCCAGGAAGGTTTTCAAATTCAAAGCTGAGTGTGATATTAGGCAGAAGGTAAATTGGAGCTATCTAACAAGCTACCTTAGATGGGGATGTTGCTTACGCAACAAAGGCCTGCAGAATATTAGAGGGACTGGCATGATAGAGATATATTTAAAATGCCTTAAAATAAAGGATGGAATTGCTGTGGACTATGAAGTTTTTAGATAATTTTGACCTGTTTTCTCTGTAGTTTATTGAGATATTTGGGGAAAGTGGAGAAAGGGACATGCTGATCTTCACATACACCGTGATCGCAATGGCACTTAACACCGCTCCCCAAGGAAACTCTATTCCTTTACTCAAAAAAACTTAGCACACTGGAATTCTTGCCTAAATGGCTAATTGAGTGCATAGATTTGTATACCTTTATATACATCGACATCCATACTCACAGGGAAAACACATTTATAGCTAAATGAATAGAAACTCATTTGTAAGGAAAGAATTCTCGTTTGATAACTCTGCTGCTGTATGAGCGGAGGAAAGAGAGGGAGCGGTTTGAGAGTGTTTTATATAATAAATGCTGGATACCACTGGAAAGGGACGGCAATTAGAAACAGCATTTAAAATGCCAGGGAAACAGCAGGTTAACTCCTGGGCTGTCAGTGCTGCGTGCCAGGAGGGTTCTGCTGGAAATGGAAGTCCAGGGAAAGCCTAGGTGTGTGGATGCCCTGTGTGTCTCCACCTGAGTGGCTCATCCACTCAATGGCACTGCTCATCATTCCTTCAAGGGAGACT
Source organism: Sigmodon hispidus (assembly GCA_004025045.1). Classification (NCBI taxonomy): domain Eukaryota; kingdom Metazoa; phylum Chordata; class Mammalia; order Rodentia; family Cricetidae; genus Sigmodon; species Sigmodon hispidus. The sequence continues at coordinate 172,457 of PVIH01002002.1, read as the reverse complement.
GACATTTGAACACAAGTGATCTGAGGTCACTCGGAAGATGATCGAAGAAAGGATGATGGGAAGTCTGTAGGAATCTGTCCAAGAAAGAAGCTGGACAGGTGGCTGATGCCATGAGGCTAATACAGGACAGAATGGGGCAGACTACAATGGCTCACTACATGCTGTCACAGATCCTGACAAATACAACAAGGGTAAGTTATGACATGTTGGATTTCAGAGTAAGGTAGACCTCCTGGGAACTTACAAATAAAGAAAACATCTCTCTGTTCAAAGAGGGAAGAGTGAGTGTAGCTGTCCATCCTTCCAACTTCAGCTTGGAAAACCATCCTGGCAAGCATTTGGAGGCTCCTGGTCCTGCTACCCTCAGGTCTATGGAGTCTCTGAGGCTAGCACCTGTGGTCAAGTCTCATTTCTTCTACTTCATGGCTTTGTGGTACTGTGAATATCACTCAACCTCCCTGAACCTCCAGAATCCCATTGTACCTAGTGAAGCTTAAACAGATGAATGGAAACACAGAAACACAGGGCTTTTTAGGGTCTGATACCTGAGAGAATTCAGCAGCATTGATGCTAATTAAAGATGGTGATGTGGAGTGAGGGGAGTTCTTTGGCCTCAGCACTATTTTGGGTTCTAGGCAGAGCAGAAGAAAAAAATAACATTCCACTATGTGAAAGCCACTTACAGACCTCTCAGTTTTTTGTTTTAGACTTTAATTTACTTCTATTATAAAAAAATTAACCAGGGAAAAGATCCAGATGGATTTTCCTTCACTGCTGTGACACGACCCTCCACACAGCTCTCAGGCCCATTGGATATTGTCTGGCTCACCCTTACAGACGGGTGCAAAGATTTGCACTCTGCAGGGCATTTGGCTGGAGGCCTCTTCACACCCTAGCCATGCCTTGCACCTGACTCCTCTCCATAACTTGTCCTCTGATTCTCTAGTATATCCTGCCTCTTCTCCCTTTGGCTGTCACACATAGCCTCAGCCTCACTCCCCACTGTGAACCCCATCCCATATGTGCCTCTGAGAGTAAACAATTAGGCATTCTTTAGAGCCCTAAGGTTCATTGTAGATGCTGTGAGTCATGTGTCTTTTGAACACTTGAAGTATGGCTATCCAGAGGTAAATGTAGTCTGAGCATACAAAAATCTACCCAAGAATAATAATAATAAAAAAAACCTTAAGAATGTTTTATGCTGATTATCTATTAAAGTCATACAATTTTGGAATATGAAGGAGACCATTCCTGGTTATGAGATTAAGTTTAGAATATTCAACTTTACACTAATACTAAAGCAAAATATATTTAATAAGAATTATCTTGAATTTTATTTTTATTTATTTATTTTTTCAGTGCTGGAATTGAACCTGGGGCCTTGTTGATGCCAGACTATCAATCTACCTCTGAGCTACATCTCCAGCCCTGTATTTTGAATTCTGAAGTTGAATCTTTTTTTTTTTTTCAGGTTAATGATGTGCAATCTAGTTCTTTCTCTTGATGTCAGGCAGATGCAGAAAGATATATTTCCAGCAGCCTCTCCACTGTGAGGAATAGCTGCCAATACTCCAGTGTGCTAGGTTATTCAGCTGGGTGAGGGCTTTGTGATATATTTTCCACTTATAATATTTTCAGTTTATGTTGAGTTTATTATTTAACTACTATTCATGTAGTTAAAATTAATTCATTAATTCTTTAATTCATTCTCTCTTTCTTTCTTTGTCTTTTAGGACAGGGTCTGCTAGAGCCCATGCTGGTTTTGAACTCCCTATGTACCTGAAGATTAGATTAAACTTCTGATATTCCTGCCTCCAGCTCTCAAATGCTGGCATTATAAGCAAGTACCACCATGCCAAAGCCTTAATAGTCTGTTAATGTAGACACTATAGTATTTAGCAGAAGACACATAACTCATATTCTATTTGGACAGAGCAGGTCTATAGAAGGAAAGCTTTGGGCTCGTCCTTGTTGGGGTAAGCCATGGCTCACTCACTCTGCAGGGTCCTCATAGACTCTCTGTGTGCTTCAAGTTTACATTCTACAGTTATTTCATCTTTAAAGAATTGCAGCCAGTATTTGACTTCTCGGTGGTATGGATGAGTCAATGAGGCCACATTTTCTTAGTCTGTTTTCAATTTTATTCTCAGTCACATGACCTTTAGAATGTGCTTTTACTGAATTCCTATTATTGATGGGGTAAGTCACAACCAACTGATGACTTCAAATACAGTCATTATCTCCTACTTCTGGAGAATAGAAGTATAAAATGGGTTTCACTTTTTTATTTATAAAAATAAAGTGTTTTATTCACTTTGTATATAAAACACAAAGGTTTATACACACATGACTGAGGTCAAAAGTCCAAGTAAAAATCTATTTTCTCTTTAGGCTCATAAGAGTCTCCTTCTAGGGCTGGAGAGATGGCTCAGTGGTAAAGAGCACTGACTGTTCTTCCAGAGGTCCTGAGTTCAGTTCCCAGAAACCACATGGTAACGCACAACCATGTATGATAACATCTGGTACACTCTTGTGTGTGCTGTATGCATAATAAATAACAATTTAAAAAATTTAAATATCCAGTTGTTTTTTTTTTTAAAGAGTCTCCTTCTATTCCTTGTTTTATGCCCTCTCACCTTCATCCTTACTGGGCCTTCCTCAGATTTCTCTGAGTCTCATTCTCTTGCCTCTCTCTTCATATATAAGGACCTTGTAATTGTATTGGGCCCATTTGGATAACCCAAGATACAGTTACTATAAGAATCCTTAATTTGATGATAATACTTGGATTCTTTGCCATTTAAGGTATCACAGTCCACAGCTTCTGTTACTCTGCTCACCACAGTGCTCAGTGTTTGCTATTAAGTGTACATGTGTATGGATGAATGTTTTCTCTAACCCCAGTTCATATTTTTTCTGGTAACTCTATCATCCAATCTAAAAGCAATGTTTGCTTAGGCTGCTTTCCTGGAACACTTGCCCTGTTGCATCTTTGCTGGACTATTCATTCTCTGATGTGCTTTAGGAGACATTTCCTCAATGGTCTCTGTAACTATATCATTTCACCTTTAACAGAAATATTCTAAATTTCCCCACTTAGACAGTAGATTCTTTCTTATGAATCATGCCTTATTTCCCTCAACCCTCCCATTATTAGTCCACTTGGACATAAAGCAGATGTATACAAAGAAACAGCCCAGTTACTCTCTTGAGTTTGCCAGGCGTGGTCATTCCACACATGTTATCAAAATGCCACTGTCTTTCTTTCCTATAATGACTGTTAACACACCTACCTGACATTAAACCAAGGGAATAGGAATGTGGGAAGGTTAAATGCAAAGTCATTTTAGCAAAATGAGCATTACCCAATGGCCAGCAGAAAGCCAGTATTAGAATGCATTGGCATTGGTTCAGGATCCCAAAACAAAAATGGCACAAACCTTTAGATGTCTGGGCTCCTAACAATATGCAGTCTTCCTCAACAAGAACTCCCATCACATGCCTCCTCTCCAAGAACAACATATATGCAAGCCTGAAGACACACATGCCTAGATACTTCCCAGAAGACTGACTGTTAAATAACCTTCAAGCCTGAGACGAGCCTTGCAATTAGTCATCTATAATCACATGGCTATTACAGACTTTCCTAATTAGAGAAAGACACTGATGTTGAGTCTCATGGTTGCTGCTGGTATTAAAGCACATTTTCAGATATTAACATGCACAGTGATTTATTCATTATTACTATTCTCTAAAAAACAGTTAGTTGGCTATTTTATGTCATTTGAAAATGTAAACTCTTTGGGAAAAATATTTATAAGAACATTAGACTTGGGGCCCAAAGACAAATTCTTCTAACTGCAGCAAGAATCATTTGTTGTTGCCTCTGGGTGTGTCCTCCTATTTCTGATGACCTATAAGATCAGAGAGCCAAATGAGCTGATTTATTAGTTAAAGGTGTAATGGAAATCTGGCTACCAAGGGTAACCCCAAAGCTCTCATCTCCTTCCTTAACAAAACCTCAGAAGATGATCAGCTCAGAGTTATGAAATCTGAGAAGATAGATAAAGCTCAGTGTCTCCTCTATCCTCTAAAGTATGTGACTTTTGTCCTCAAGGCAAGAAGAATTGCTGCCTCTCCAGCCATCATGTCATTTTCCAGAAAGAAAGAGAGCAAAATAATGATGTGTTGTGCTCCTGGAATCATTTCTCCCCCTTCTCTCCCTTTCCTCCACCCCTTTCTTTTTGAAGAAATACTTTGCTGAATACACACAAATGTGTTTCTGCTGATTTTTTTGTGGGACAGATCTGGGTCATAAGACCACCATCTCTTCCAAGACGTTGTTAGCTGAGCAAATTGCAACCCTAAAAACAAAAACATTATCAGCATCCAGTGAGCTAGGAAAATAAGAGCATGGGCATGGGCAATCAGCAGAGGCTGCAACAGAGAGCTCAGCTATTCAATGAGCTGCCCTTTAAAGTCCATCATTAGCTGTGTGGTGGTCTCACTACATCAGTCCCTAATGAACTCAGAGCTTGGTCCTGATGTGGATTATCAAGCTAATCTCATTAGTGTGCTAACTAGTCAGAATCTCATGGAGCAACAGGGTAGGAAGTCAAGGAGACGGCCAGCCACTCATCCTCTCTGCCTGGGATACCTGCTCTTATTGCTGAAAGAGACAAGGAAGAAAGTAACCATGCCACTAATGAGTGGAAGCCTGTGTGTGTGTGTGTGTGTGTGTGTGTGTGTGTGTGTGTGTGTGTGTTCACATGCCTCTTCCCCCACACACACCAGAGAGACCCTTCAGAATGATGTACTTTCTTCTTCCTCACAAGTCTAGCCAAGAGGTGAAGGGTGGCTCTTTTGGCAAAGTTTACTTAGCTCTTTGTTTCCTGCAGTAGACATCTGAGAAAGGACAATGCAGTGCTGCTCTCCTAGACCAGCTCTTTAGCAAGGTGCTGTGGGAATACAGCATCCAGATGACAATGCCAGAGGCCACCTCCTGCCCCCTTTGACATCTAGGGTGGCCTGAGCCTCTCTGTTCTTACAATTGTGCTTTGGAAACCAGACCCCTTGCTATCCCAGCAAACACCATCATCATGGTGGGCAGTCACAATCAGTGTTCTTTTCTTGCAACTTCCAGATCACTCTTTGAATTGTTCTAATTCATTCTGCAGGCATTGCTGAGTAGCAAAGACATCTGGGATGTGTCTGAGCAAGGCTTCCTCCCAGCATGCTTGCTTGGTTTCCACAGCTAATCCACTAAATGCTTGTGTATGAACCATTTCTCCTCTCTGAGCCCCAGCTTCCTCACTGGTAAAAATAGGGGTCAGATCATATAAATCCCCTTCCCAGTTATCCTCAGGGGTCTGCACCGAGAGTCAGAAAGCCATTTAAAACAGGCTTGGTGCCCCCTGCTCACTTTAATTACAATACTTCTACTTTTTATCCCATTTACTTATCGAGCATGGATTCTTCTCTTTATTGGCCCTTAGCTAAAAATAAATGTTTGAAAAATGCTGGACAATGATCTCTAAAGGGCCCTTCCAGCTCTGGTGTTCTGTGATTCTAAGCAGGTGGAATATTTGGTAACAGCTTTTCATTCATCAGCATAATTGGAAGTACAAGACTCCCTGCCAAAACATAATCTATATCTAAATAAAATCTTCTGTGTGCAAAACAGTGCAGTGAAGGATGTTCAGAGGAGAGCAGGCTATGTGGAACTGCTTGCAATAAACAAAGCAGAGCTCCTTGTTCTGGGATGCTGGCAGAGCCTGGGGTGTGGAGCTGGATGCAGGGGCCCACCACAGCTTCAGCTTGTCTCTGCTGGTAGAAATAGAATGGGAAGCCATTCTTTCACCAGGAACATGCAATATTTTGAAAACATTCAATTAATCATCATTGATATTCACACACTGGAAAATGCCTTGGGGAAAAAAAAAGAAGAAGGTTTGGGCTTCTTTTGAAAAATCAGAAAATGTGGTAGTGATCAGTTTGCATTCTACCCAGAGAGAGCTATAGCTACTGGTGGTTACTTTCTGCTGAAGCATTTCAGCAGCCCTCTGCTTCAGGCCTTATTTTTCCTTACTCATATCTGCACTTACATTCTCTCTCTCTCTCTCTCTCTCTCTCTCTCTCTCTCTCTCTCTCTCTCTCTCTCTCTCTCTCTCCTATTGCAAAGCAATAGTGTTAGAGTTTGAACACACAGTGTTACACACGGGCTCCAGTACTTAAAGGCTTGGCACAATGCCACACATGGCCTGCATGGAATATTAGAAAGGCTTGGCTTCCAGCTTGGTGTCAATTATTTTCTGAGGAAAATAAAACTCTAAGCGCAGAGCCTGGCTGGAAGAAGTGGGTCTGTGGCTGTATGCCATGGTAGGGTAGGGATAGGGCTATATATTTTGCCACCTCCAACTCATTTCCTTTACACCACGAGATGACTAGCCTCTGTCACACTCCTGTGCTGCCATGATGGTCACCAGAAGCTCTCAATCCACAGAGCCAAGGCTGGTAGAGTAAAGCCTCTGAGATCCCAAGTAAAATGAAGGAATTCTCCAACCTGTTCTCTAGTCTATTTTGGTCATGGTAATAAAAAAGTTAACTAACATGAATGGGAAGCGAGACAAAGTATTTCTAATAGCTCTTTCCTTATCCAAAGTAGCCAGACAAAGGACACAATAAGAAGATAATTTCCTAGGGACATTGTCACAATATCTGAAGGTATTTTGATAGCTAAGCTTTGGAGAGTGCTGCCAGTATTTTAGAGCCCAGAGAGATGAGTGAGTATCCCAAGATAGCCCCAACAGCCAAAGGTTATCCTACCCCAAATGTTGACAGCCACTGTACTGTAGAATTTCTATGGGTTACAGGGCCCCTTCCTACTTCACTTTTTCAGATTATTGCCTGGACCCCATTCTTTGGGCCTTAGTGGTGTATACTGGATGGAGGTTTGGAGTCAAAGGGGCCAGAACAACCCAATTAAGTTCCATCTTATTGGACCGAAGAATAGAAATAATAATTCTGACATGTGTGTACAGGCTCCACAGCTACATTCAGCTGTCTTTGCTCTTATGACAACCTTCATAGGCACCTTGTGAGACAGTGTTAGTTCCTTTACTTAGGACAAAGAATGCTCAATTCTCTTGCTTTAGGCTTTCTTGTTCATGACTGGGAAAGACCCCAAGCAGAGCTGTGACAATCTGTTCTGGGCCTAGGTCCTTTGCCCTGCTTTAGATTCTGTGAGTCAACTTGTGACTTCCCTATTATCAAATGTTACGTCTCAGCTGGGGTCTGATGTTGTCAGCAACTGCAGAAACTGGACTGGTAATCTATCTATTGTACTGTACTCCCCCATTCCCCAGCAGAGGAGAGACCTTACTCAAAAAGTTATCAAAAATATCTGATGGGGGCCAGGACATATGAAGAGTTCTGGTGAAACAAAGTCCGGGATGGTCATAGAGGTTAAAGCCAAGAGACAAATGCCCTTGAAAATACCTCTACTGCAGAGCACCAATAACTAAGCTCAGGGCAGAGCAATCGTACAAAGCCAAGGAGAAAATCAAATGTCAGAGATGGACTTTCTCACTCTTCATTGACATGTCCACCTATCTTTCATGCAGAATTTGATTCATAAGCAAGATTATTGACCCCTGTGCTCTGAGACTTCCGGTTGTCTGAGCTTAAGCAAGCAACTTCCCAATTCAAGTTTTCTAATCAGTAAGAGAAAGGAGGTATGGTCCAAAGGATGCAATATGATGTTTCTGTGGGATCTCTTTAGTCCATGCCTTACTCAGCATGTAAATAAAGGCCCCTCTGTTTCCATCTCTTCCATCACCATAACCACAAACCATCTCTGTAGCTTACTGTGAAAAGGAGCAGCTTCTGGAGTCATTCCCCCAAAGATTCCATTCTCTTACCCTATGGGATTTGAAAACAGGATGTAGAATAGCAACTGCCAATCAGCACCAAGCACTCTTGTGATACATGAGTACAGTTCCCACAGCAGCCCTGCCTCCCCCTCCCTTTTATAAATTCCTGTTTGACTTCATAGGTCTTCAGGAACATCACCCAGAAGCAGATTTACATATGCTGGGAAAGAAGGTGCTGGAAGCATTGCAGATGCATCTTTCTGACACGGGTATCTACTCACCAAGCTTATACCACATATCACGGATGGAGAAGCCAATGAGCCGTCTCATGTCCCCGTACCTAGAAGAAGCAAAAATGCCCACTTTAAAGCCCATTCCAGTGCATTTCAAGAAACCCTGCCCCCTCAGAAAATCCAAGAATGCAACCTACTTATTCAGGATTTTGTTGTACTTGGCGTGCGTGAACTGCTCTAGCTGCAGAGAATCCTGAGTGATAAAAGCCACTGCCAGATGAAAATAGTTGTTCCACAGCTGTGAAAGGAAGAAGAGCGCACTCATGGAGAGGGTCTGAAAGAGGGGGAAGCATATTAAACACTGTGCAACGTGAATAATTTATAAAGATGGCAGACGACGGAGGCAAGACCAGTTTAATTGTGTGCTCTGCAATTTTCTAACTGGCACGGACTCTGAAATTAACATCCTGGCTGAAACAAGAACAATGGATGGCTTTCTCCAGGCACTGGCCGGGCCAGCCCCTTGCTGACAATAGGCTTGGTCAAGGAGAATTTTAGAGCTGGATTCTTGTCACTGTGGTGTTTTTGTTGTTTTGGGTTTTGAAGGGCAAATAACTCACCCCAATTGGTGAGCTGGTTCCTGCCCTGAAATTACAGGTGTGTAAAAGATAAGGCTATTCAGGAAGTTAGAGCATTAGTGGGCATCCTCTCTGATCAGCCTGACAGCTCTTAGGAGCCAGCCTGCAATTCACTTTGTCTTAAAGTGCTTTGCATTTGCCTTCTCTTTTCAATGATCTTAAAGCCTGGTTCTGGGACCATCAGCAGCATCACACCTTCAGAGGGTGTGGAGTGAAGACCTGAGACACATGTACCAAAAAGCACTTGGTGCTTGGGTTCTAAGGCTAGAACCCCTCTCTGCCAGCTTGTATGTCCTCAGCTGCTATAGTTTTCAGGTATATGATTTGCTGCTGACACTGAAGGAGATGGGTGGAATCAGCTCCCCCAGCTGGTGGTGAGACAGAGCAGAAAAAACACTCAATACATACATATGGAAAGTATTCAGAAGGATGAGCATGGTGCTGACAATATTGATATGGGCCACAGACCAGAAAGTTGAAGGTCCAGACTGGGTGTTATTGAGCCACGGCAAACTCATCTGCCAGGCTGGGGTGACCCAGTACTCACTGCAGCGGGCTGCAATAAAGGCAGCATGAGGCAATGTGTTTACAGGCCATGTGCCCCACAGTAAGAGCTTGAAAGAATCTCTTTGTTTTCTTTTCATTATCCAAGTGGATCCTTTTGTACCAAAGCATAGCCTAGTAACTTAGATGCTCAAGGGAATGTGTTTTAAGGTGCCCGACTTCCTAAGTCTTTGTACACTGTGTAGCAAAAGGACAGACCCAGCAGCAAGAGAGATTGCCCTGCGGTAGAATCAGTCACCTTCCATTCAAGCAGACTTGTCACAGGCTGCAAATAGCAACCACTGCCAAGGTCATGACTACTAAAAGCTATAGCTTCCATAGGCCTAGAGGTCCAATTTCAGAGAACAGCAGGCCCAGGGCCCCATTTTCCATGAACTACATTGCTTCATGTCAAAGCAGGAAACTCTAAGAACCAGATGTGTCATGTGACCACACACAACTATTTCATTACTGGACATAAAGAGAACTTACTTATTTTTAATTAACCAAAAAATCCATAAAAGTAGCATACATATGGTTTTTAAAAGTTGAATGAGAGCAAACGTTTCAATAATAAAACGTTATTTTTTCTATAGCCTAATTCCACAGAAGAAAATGGAACTAATGTCTTGGTATTCTCTCAGAGAACTTTCATGTCTAAGTAAATACACATGCGGGCATCCTTCAAAAGCAGGCCTGCTGTTCTCTGCTTTTATCTTTACCCATCTATATTGTGATTCTCCACTAGCAATAAAGATCTGCCTCCTCGCTTTTATTGCTATGTACTATTCTTGCTATCAGGGTTACTTCACCTTTAACCATTTCCCATGCATAGACATGTAGCTTGTCCCTACTTCTCATCCTCCAGCAGGAGCACTGTATTAACCCTCTCACTCAAACCTCTTTCTGCATGAGAATCTCTGTAGTGTGCATTCCTAGGGCTAGAATCACAGAACCACAGGACAGAGACTGCTATCACTGTGTGCTGTTTGTTTTTGTGGATACTGCCAGGATGCTTTCCAGGGCTACAATCTAATTACCACCTCCACTGTCAGGAGCATGTTACCCTACCTGTCTGAGACTTGGTTTCTTCACCTGGAAAATGAGGATAATGGGCCCCAAAGGGTGTAGTTATAAGGACTAAATGAGAAAATTCTGCCCAGCAAACTCCCAAGTACTCTTGCAATACAGGTTTAGACTTCAATTACTACAAAAGCCCTTCCTCCAGTAATACACACTAAAGCAGATCTGCTGGCATCTATCCTCATTACACCCTGTTCAAAGCATTCATGACATATTTTAAACCAAGGAACTTACTTTCTATCTTCACTATGGAATGTGAAGTTCACAGAGACAAAGATTTTATTTCCTTGATTACCTTCATATATGATGTTTAGTTGCATGCCTGACCTAGTACATGTCATAGCAGTATTTTCGGAATGAGTTCACGGTGAATGGCCACACTTTATTTGTATTCTTATCAAGCCCCCTGAAGAGCTGGAGAGATGGCTCAGTGGTTAAGGGCACTGGCTGCTCTTGTAGAAGAAGATCTGGGTTCAGTTCCCAGCGCTTATATGGCAACATACAACTGGCTATAAATCCAGTGCCAAAAGATCTTGTGACCTCATCTGGCCTCTGTGGTACTATACACACACACACACACACACACACACACACACACACACACACAAAACACGCGCACGCGCACGCGCACGCACACGCACACGCACACACACACACATAAACACACACATAATTTAAAAAACAACAAAAATCAAATCCCTCTGAGAAGTGACCAATTTTGTGCTTTTTTCATGTAAACATCAAACAACTGGGGGCCACAGGGGAAAAAAAACCTGCTTCATTCTACTGGTGAATGTGGCATTGGGAGCCATTTGATCTCACTCCTGATCTCTGTTGCTTTAAAAAGCTTTGTATTAAATTACCATGTGATCATGGTACAAACAGTGAGAAGTTTAGATATATGTATACCACTATGGCAATTAGTATATTCATTACCCAAATAGTCATCAATTCTTTATGGTAAAAGTCTCTGGTCTAGTTACTTTAAGATATACATAGCTACTAACTGCACGGTCTTTTCACTGTGAAAAACACCAGAATATATGTCTCCATCATGGATATTGCTTTGTGGTTACTAACCAACCTCTTCTATCTGCCCCTCCTTAGCTTCTCATAATCATCATCCTACTTCCACAAAATTGGCTTTCATAAAATTATATACAAATGAATTTACAAAGTATGTGTCTTTTGCATTTGACTTATTTCATTTAACACAAAGTTCTTAGGGTTTTAGAAGCTAAAGCAAAAAGCAGGATTTTATTTTTTATGGCTAAATAGTATTCCACCATGTGTAAGGCATTTCCTTTATGCACTGCTCTGTTGATGGGCATGTAAACTGATGTCATGTCCACAACAGGGCAATGAACATAGAAATGAATAATGTTCCCTTGGCACTGATTTTCTTTTGAGCTTATGCTTAGTAGTGGAATTGCAGAAATCCAAGATGAAGTAACCTGGACCTCAGCAAAAATCCCTGCAAGATAAATTAATTTCTTCCTCCGGCCTCTGTAACCTTACAAACAGCCATGAGCATCGAGTCCCAGTATCCAGAGGGCAACACTGATCTTAGTTCCCTGCAGAAATCATCATTTCTATAATGCCTAGGCCTTGGCACCTATGGAGTGACACTTATTGCAGCTACTGGCTTTTTGCCCTTTGAATCACAAAACCACCATTCAGAGGAGAGGTTAGGCCAATCTCCTTTCCTGTGTCCCCAAACTGCACAGAGGAGGTTCCTGCTGGTATCACATGCATAATACATGAGCCCACAAGAAGGAACCCATGGTGCTCCAGGCAGGGTACAGAAAACAAATCCATTCTCACAAGGGGGAGGAAAAATGGAGGGGGGGTGGATAAAGAGAAAGAGAAGATTGAGAAATGACCCAGTTTGGGGGATACCTTTTAACTAAATATCTGTGGAAGCCTCATTAGAAAAGAATTATTTGATTCTGTGTTCCTAACTCTTTTCCATGGTTTTCAGAATCCTGTGGGTGTGACAGCCTCAGGCTATGTTGTGTGATCAAAAAGCCGCTTCCCTGCTGGCTTGCCTGTCAAGAACTGACCTAAGTTCCTAGCCACAATGCTTTTAAGGTCACTGTGATCACCACCACCACCACAACCTCTAATGCCATTGCCATCATGATCGTCATCATCACCGCCACCATTATCATTATCAACATCATCAAAATGATGTTAACACGGTAACATTTATTAAATGGCTCTTACATCACCAGCACCATTCCATTCTAAGCATGTTATGTGAAATCAATTCACCTAACCCTTAGAGCTGTCCAGATAGGCACTAATGACATCTTCACTTAACACTAAAGGAAGCAAGGCACAGAGCTGTGAAGTACTTTAACTAAAACTACATGATTCATACATTTAACAGTTTAATGTTGGCACATATAGGATGTCCATTTCCTAGGTATCTTTCATATGTAAATTTTCTTTCAGGAAAGCTGTTTGAAACTTAAAAGAGTGGCATAGAGGCCTGGTGCTCCTCCCATTGTGGAAGAGTACCTTTCTAAGACCATGGAGGAGAGTGGCAATCAGACCAGCATGTGCCCTGGGGCTAGAATTGCTGATACCAGGGGAAAAGGACAAACAGCTGGCTTTTTTATGGTCATATACTGCCTTTCTGGCCCCCAGGTATGTTGTTCAAGCTGTTCCTCCAAACACAATGGCAATATCCACTTCTCTGAACAGGCTTGTAAGTGGAGCCTGTGGGCATCTGTGCTACATTTTAAGGGAAATAAAACCTTTTTCTTGATTTTAAACAGCCAGAGTGACATGTTTTGTTGCCCTGTAAAAGATAAATCATCCAGAGAGAAACCCTTACACAAGATTGTAATAACACTCTTAATCTACAGTGTGACCATGGTTCTACATGGAAGTCTACATCAGCCTCTGCAGGTTCTAGTTGCAAATGCATTAAAGCCTTGACATCAGGCTCTCTGTGCATGGCTTTTGGGTCTCACTCTTACAGCTTCAGAGAGGAAATTATCTGGCAGCAATCTCCAGTCAGGGCAACTGAACGGCCCTTAGAGTGATTTCTCATGAGTTTCTATATAAACTATGAGAACGTGGCAGCTGCTCGCTCTCCTTATCATCAACATTGGTCACTTCAGTTCCCTGATCTGAATGCAAGGTCACAGGAGAGAGCAAGATCCTTGTTCAAAGAGGAACTTTATCCTTTCCCAGCAAAGGTATCTCAACCCGTCTTCTTAGCAGGGTGCATAGCACAGGTCTCAGCCCAGGTGTCACCTCCCCCAGGAGACACACTGTACACCAGGCAAGAGTGACTGTGAACAGGAGGCTTTTACTCTTGTGATGTCATGTTTTACCAGAAGGAGGAAAGAAAACACGCCCAGGAATAGAGAAGCAAGAGTGATGACTTCAGATGGCCGTCAGTGCCACACAGAGGTAACCTCATGACTGCACAGTCACTGGGCAAACCTCAGAGGAGCCAGGCAGGCAGGCCCTGTCAAAAGCAAGTATTCCACCAGCAGCTGACTGGTAAGCTTTCCCAGCATGCTCCTGGGCTGGGAAAGCCTCCTGAAGTGGGAGGGCAGCTGACATTTTACAGATGTATTACTCAGATGGGAGGACATCCTTGCCTGAGCCTCTGAGCTAGAGAGGCCAGTGTGATGGAAACAGTCTCTCAGATGAGCAGGCAGGAAGCAGCATGGCCCTGAGTGACTGTACTAGGTGACTTCTGTTTCCTAGTCTCTGCTACCAGAGTCTCTAAGGTTGGAGACTTCCCTGGAGGAATTTTTTTTTTTTTTTTTGGAGGTGGGGGTGGGGTTTCTTCTCTCTCACTCCTGCAGCCATGCATGAGAAGCAGTACAGACTTTCCCATCAGGCTTTGGAGAGTGTGTTCTTTGTGGGCCTGAGTGGGGATATCACTCTACTTACCCCAGGGACATTCTTATCATCCCCTGAATGTCTGAGAAGTTCTGAGTCTTGGCTGACCATGCACATCAAAATGACTTTGGGAGGAATTGGGAAGTCACAGAGATATACTTGAAAGCTTTACTGTAAATCACACTTCAGTGTCTGTGACTGGTTGTTTCTAGGCGCCAGTGAACAAAACAGTAAGAAAATGTTATGCTTTTGAAAGGTGGTGCCTGTTGGATAGTGAGTAAATTAGAGCCTCTATTGTGGGAGGCACATTTACATATGTGTCCCCTTCAGAGTGAGCTTCAGAGTTTCTTTTCCCCGCTCACTGCTTGCCTTCTGCACATCTCCAGAGACATACGGCTTCTGTGTGCTTGCAGGTGGTTGATGAAGTAATCAGCCCAATGGTACCAAAATGGCCCTGAGCATCTCCAGCCCTTCACACTCACCTGGAACTCAAAGCTTGTGTGTTCTAGAAATTTCTGGTTCATGGTTTCTGCAAACTTGTTGATAGCTCTCAGGAAGACCCTGGAAGAGAAAACAAGGTTACTGGAGCATCCTCTTTCTTTTCTCTTCACAACAGACTAAAGTCTTCTCATTTTCTCCCAGGGCAAGGTTGGTCCTCAGATGGTGACTGATGAAGGCCAACACAGGGCCTGTGGTGGCCTTGCTAGAATTCAAGATCTGTCTGCTTGACATTTTAGGAATTTGTGTTATCTTATCCAAACTATTAAAAACTTATGGCTGAAAAGACCATGGCATCCAGAAATACTATAAAGAAAGATCATTCCCTCCCCTAAACAACAGCTAACATGGGATCCTTTCACCTAGAGAAGGCTGCCACCAATGTGTGGGTGAACATCACTTCAAAGGTCTCCTTAGACATGTCTATATGAGTGATATTTTAAAACTATCATTTTGATAAATGATATTACACACTAAATGTGGTTTCATAGCTTGCCTCTTTTACTCAATAATAAATCCTGTGCCCCCTTCACACCAGTGAGTACAGCCACACGTCATTGTTTTTAATTACCAAAGAGCACTGTAGTCTCTGGCTGCATCACATTTAGTTTATTTAATCAGTTTCTTATTGATGGGCCATTTTGTGGTTTCTCAGAATTTTTTCCATAGCAGACAGTGTTCCAGTGATCACTCTTCCATGAGCCTGGCACCTTCTTTAAGAACCTCATTTCTAGTCCTTCATCCAAGACCCAGTGCTCATCAAATGTCACCCACATTTCACATGTTGGTACCTGCTGTCGAAGTACACCCCCATGTCTCTGATCACCTGATTCTCTTCCTCATTTCCACTGACTGTTCCTACAGCCTCCTTTCTCTTGCCCTGCCACTCTCAGGAACACTTGGTCCTACAGGACAGCCCCAGCCCCATTGCTGACCTCCATGGTTGGTTCTTCACTGTCCATGAACAAGCCAAGCTTTCTCTTTACACTGAATGATCTTCTTGCTTTGGCCCTGTCCTTTCTTTCCATGCTTATTTTCCACTATTACTTGTAATTCAGCTCACTTCCTGAGTACTTAGTGACATGTTTTTATTTTATAGCATGTCCCATTCTTCTAAGTTACAATTATGCTTTCCTGGTGTATACATGATGGTGTCCTGTCTAGCCTCTGGACATCATGATGTGATTTTTGTCATCTATAAATGTGCTGAGACACATTTATTGCTAGCCTGGGACATATGAAGTCCAGAGTTGCAGATTGAAAATACCCACAATGCACTACTTATTAAAACCTTTGATCATTTTCCTTTGCATAGGGTCACTGCCCACTTTGTCACTCTCTGGAGACACTTTCTATACTCTTCTTACCACATCTTAACCATCTCTGTGTAGCCAAACTTCTGTTTTTGGCCACAAGTCAATATTAAGGCAGGGCCCATGAATGCTCCTCGGAGCTGCATTTGCAGCGCTGGAGGGTACATTTCAATGGTTCAGGGTCTGTTTCCTCCATCACATTATACTTTCCTAGGAATTAGGAACATCTCAAGCATGCTTGCTTTCCCAAATTGTATCTTCATCCTAGGCCTCTCATGAGCTCCAGCCTGTATCCAAGCTCTCTGCTATTCACACCAAAGCCTTCTGTCCCCATTCCCTCTTCCCTTGGTAGTTTTCCCATGTAAGTGAAGAACAGAACCCTTTGCACTTGCTCCTGGAACAGCAAAGAGACTCAGCTCTGATAACGTTGTCTTTGTCTCCTACCCAGCATTCCTCCTGTCTGGTGTATCCTCAGCGTTGCTTTCAGAATAGATCTAGAGGCTCCTACTTCCCTCACCCCACTGCCGCAGATGGGGACAAGGCCATAATCGTTACTCTTCTGCAGTCTTACAGCTGCCTCCCAACTGAGATGTGGCCAAGGCTCCTTTGGGCGTCTATGCTTGTGATTTTGCCTTCTTTTCTCATTACTGCAGACTGAACTCAGACCCTCGTGCATGCTAGGCAAACACCTTGGTCCTACCATTTATGATGAGCAGCAGGCTCAATCAATGTCTCTTTGTCCCCTGAATATCCACAGCCTGCCTGAGGCACCTGAGATGGCCAATATAGGAAGTGCTGATGAATATGAGTAATAATTTGAGCTCCATTCTTCTTGGGAGCCACTAAGAGACCTTACACAACACATTTGTGAATCAGACGTGTCCTCTCTGATGAGACAAATAAATTGGACTATTAATACCACTCTCATTGCCTCTCAGTGATGAGTTGTTTTTCCTGGTGCCCTCATTCCAAGGTACCAGGGCATTCACACACATACCCCTCTTGCAGAACCACTGAGCACCCTGAAGCCAGAGAAATCTCAGAAAATAAGAGGAACCAACAGGGCATACGAGGGCTGTGCATAAAAACTGATGCTATAGTTTGGCTGGGTTGAACATGACGAGTATTTATCTTGTGAGGCCCTGTTTCTCAATTGGCTGGCAGCAGCAATTCATTAAATACTTAACATGTTGTTTGCTAGGGGGGAAAGGCAGTATATTCTGGTGTTGGAAATCACAGAATTTGGAATATGCACACGTCCCTAAATGTTATGTCTGACTTCGCCGCTTTCTAGTTGTGTGGATTTGGGTCATGTTCTATCCTTCTGAAGGCTCAGGTTCCTCCTTGCTACACAGCGGTAAGGGAACCCATTCCCTGGAGTTGCTGCAGGGAATGATGGGTAAGTGTCTGGTGAGTACAGATCATGGTTCCCAATCCAGAATCCACAGCTGCACAGTGATCATGAGGGCTTTGAATCCTTCCGTTTGCCCAATAGTGTTCTAAAACACATATAGTTGAAAAGACACAAATAATTGAAAAGACAAGGACACACAAGAAATAGCCAGCAACCAGGTTTGAGCCAGGTAGGACCACACAACAACAGAAATGGAAAATCCCACAAAATCCACCACCCTGTCAGGCTGTCAAATAACAGGATTTCTTTGGTTTTGCTTTTATGCCATTTGCTAAGATGACTTTGAAACAACATCTATATTTTTCTCCTTAAAGATTAGTTATCTGATTCTCTAGATGAAAGTGCATTGAGTGGCTGTCATATTGTGTATAAACATCTCAGGAGCTGAAATGTGATACCCAAATGAGGGCTTTATATATTTCTTGCTAGCAACAAAGCTATCGGTAACTCTAGAATAGACATCATTTAGGTTGTCAGTTTAAACCTGTCTGGGGTGCCCAGAGGCAAGACCAGTGACTGGAAACTGATCAAGCATGCACTGGTGGTTATGAGAATCATCATATGCTGCACGCAAGAAGCCCACTTAACTCCTGTGTTGTGTTTAAGATAGAAGGGCTTTTTTTCTTCTTTAAAAATTCTTCTGAAGTGGGTAGAAATAAAAACACACTCAACTCTCTGTTGTTCTTAGCAATGAACATAAGTTGTTTAAAACAAAGTTCATTTTCAAATCTCACCGAATTAGCAGGCTACATGGTATCCAGAGTGTCTGCACCAGGCTCAGAGCCTGCAAGGGCAACAGGAAACGTTGCCTGGTCAACTCCCCATCCTTCTGAGCTACAACCTTGACCTTCCCAGAATCTCACTGCCATCATCTATAATAAGAACCAAGTGTGAAGACTCAATAAGATGAGATTTAGGAGCTGAGAGTCCAGTGCTTCTGCACATGTAGGGTAAATGTCCATTGGTCATTGTTCTCCTGGGTCTAAGCTTGCTGCCATGTCCTTCAGCAATAGGGGAAGCCGAGGCTGGAAGTCCTCTGATGTGACAGCACAGCGCCACCCCAAGGTAGTATGTTGTATGACAATGAATAAAAGCAGATGACATGAAAGCATCATCCAGAGGAGCAGAGGACTTCCGTGAATCTCACTCTCCTTTGCCCTGCTGTTCATAGAGTATGGCTGATTCTTTTGGTCAAAAACTTAAGAATGGATTAATAGACATGTCTCAGGGGTGGTGTGTAGTGTTATAAATGAGATTTAGAGTTAATTATTGGGGAAGGCTGAAATATCAGAGAGAGGAAGTATTATAGTCAATTTTTATTTAATTGTTTTGTAATTTTTTAGGCTTGGTTTTGGTTGTTAGTGGTTTTCTTAGTCTTTTTGTTTTGTCTGGGTTTTTATAAGCCTTTATATATTAATCTATGTTAGGATTTGTGGGATTAAGGGCGGAGGTCACTACTCTCTGGCTTTTTTGTGTTGGGATTAAAGGTGTGTGTAACTGACTCAGTTGTTATTTAAGGTTTAAGAATTTTTTGAATTGTCTGTCTAGGATTTGACTGGGTGTTCTCTCTAATATTTAAGTTTTATTAACTATATAATATGTAGCTACAGTGGTGCTCTTATTCTTCCTTTGAGTCTGACATGCATTTTCCCAGAAGCTTTAAACTGTGTCTATCACAGCACCTCATGGTTCCTGCACCAAGGGGTTAAGCAGTGCTTTTCAACCTTCCTAATACCGTGACCCATACCTCATGTTATGGTAATCCCCAAGCATAAAATTATTTGGGTGCTACTTCATAACTGTAATTTTGCTGCTATTACAAATCCTAAAGTAAATATATCATATTCAACCCCCAAATGGGTTGCAACCCACAGACCGAGAACCACTGGGTTAGAGAGAGGCAGCATATCCCAGCTTGTCTGGGCACAGCTCACCAAGTATGCCTTCAGCACTAGAGATATAGAGGCACATCCAGTCTGGAATCTTAGAGCCAACTGCACTTGCAGATTTGTTGTGCTGTGTGGGGTAAAGAAACCGTAGAGCAGCAGGAAGGCTCAACAGACACAGGTCCTGTCACTAAGCCTGTCAAACTGAGTTTGGTCCTTAGAACCCATACGGTGGAAGGAGAGAACTGATTCCCTCAAGTTGAGCTTTGTCCTCTGTCCTTCACACATGCACCATGGCACGTGTTCACTGGCACACACATGTGCGCATGCACTCACATGTACACACACACACACACACACACACACACACACACACACACACACACACACATGAAAAGAAAACACAAGCAAATCTGCCTCTTTCTCTCTCTCCCGTTTCTGTTTTCTGGTTGAGGAATATCACAGGAAGTGGGAACTCCAAGAAGTAATACTTACTATAGCCTTGGGTAGGCAGAAGGAGGGAAAAGGGGTCCCAGCAATTTGCTGTCACATCTACAGAACCGTGATGTAAGTGCTAAGCAGAGTCTGCTCAACTCCCTAGAGCCACCTGCTATGATCGAACTGTGCACCTATTATGTGCTTGACACTGTATCTTGAAATGGGTCACTGAAAAAGATAGTCAACGTCCAGCCTGTGTTTTTCTCTTCTGCAGAGAATTCTAGATAGAATGTAAAAATAAAACCAATAGCTACAGTGTTCTTGCTGTGTGCCAACACTGTCCAAGTACTTTATACCTGTTACTCTCTTTCATCTTAACCACATAATACCCTGTGATGGGGACTATTGCTAATCCCATTTTACAGTGAGAAAAACTGAGTCCAGAGCAGTTAAGTAACACTGTAAAAGTCAATAACCATCTAATGAAGGGGACAGAATTTGAACCCAGGGAGTCATCAGCCTGCATGCCTCTATGTTATCTCTGGGCTCTGCTCTCATGAGGGTCACTGCAGGACTTGGACACATTTCTTGGTCTAACTTATGACTTACCTTACTAGAAGAAAGCCTTCAGGATCAGAGCCTGAATGGATCTGTGCCCTCCCTCGAGCCTTAGATACTCAATAAGCCTTGATTGAGTGCTTTAAGGGAAGCCGTAGAAATGTGTTTAAATCCCTCGCCCCCCTTGAAGTGCTGTGATTCTGAACCGAGGCACAGATGCAAGAGAGAAAACAGAGGTTTCCAAGCATAATTGTGTTAATTTACAACATTATAAAGAACTTGATCATTTAAAATGTAAACATAACGTGTAAATCAGATCATACTGAATGCTGCACCTTACCAAAAAGAAAAATGTCCTACCAGAAAGTGTTTCTTACAGTAGACATGTCAGCACCTTTGAATACACAAACAGCACACTGCTGGGGGAGAAAGTTGAAGATGAACAACTCCCTCCATCAACAAACAGAAACATGAGTAATAGACAACTGACACATACATACAAGCATAAATCAGAGGTGGCAACAGATTAATTACAGTGAAATAGATAGTAGAGGGAAAGATATAGTAGTGAAGGAAAGAAAAAAAGAATTAAAGGGAGGAAAATCAGGAAAGCAAGCTAATTAGTTATAATGTTCAGGCTAACTTTGGGATGCACTCATTATGTAAATGGGTTGTTTCTTTTTGGAGAAGAGAAAACAGTACTATAGGTGAGTGCTCTACTAGGCTAAATCATGATACAGGCTCTGTTTGCGTATATTCTGCAAACTTAGCTTCATGACCTTGGCAGGCCATCTCCTCTTCAGGGCTGCTGTCCAGATGTCTGTTTAAAGCTCTTCAGATAAATGTCTCTGGTACACAAGTTGAGGAAGCCCAGGTTCAGAACTTGGCTCAAGTCAAACCAAGCATTTCTGTTTGTCACTGGCATTGTAGTGAAGGGTAAGTCAGCTTTGATGAGATGCAGGTGGTTGTGGTCCTGCCTCATAAGGTTGCTGTGAGAAGCAGGGGAGCTAATACATGCAAAGCATTTATAACAGTGGGCTGATCTAGGTGATTAATAAAGATCAGCTATGAAATAGCAGGCAAAACGCAGATGCCATGAGCAACCCTCAAGAGCTCTATAAATGAAGACATCCTTGCAGCCAGAATATGAATGAAATCTATAGCCAAAGCTGTTTTAATGCGAGAACACAGGAACATCCATTGTTAGGGGGAGGAGACATCAGCAGCCCAAGACCAAGCTGTCATCACTTAGTTATGCCAACACCCTGCTTAGTGAGGTCTGACTTGTTATCAGGTGTGGTGCTTTGGAACTCCATCCTCCTCAAAAGAGAAGTACAAAACCCTGTAAAATGGACCATGGGTATCCTCTCTCCACAGATTAGGAAACTGACACTCCAGGAGGTTGAATGAATTTTGAGAAAGTGGGGGCGGGGGGATAGCTGTGCAGGCCCAGAATCTCAGGACTTGAGAGGTTGAGGCAGGAGGACCAGGAATTCAAAATCATATTTTTTAACTGCATAATGAGTTCAAGGTCAACTTGAGCTAAATGAAGACTGTATCAAGTCCTCTAGCCTGAATTTATAAGACACTGAAGTGTAAAGGCACACATCTCATTGATCAGAGCTATAACTTTTTATTTCGGAGGCAACTCCACTTTCTTCAGTTCCTTGGGTTCCATTCTAATTGTCTAGTTATGGAGACAGAAGGATCTTTTTAATTGTCAGCTTGACATAATGTAGAATTATGTGAGAAAATTCTCAGTAAGGGACTGTATAGATCAGGTTGGATCATGGGCAGATCTCTGAGGGATTTTTTTAAATTGGGTTGAGGTGAGAAGCTCACCCTGAGTGTGCATGGCGTCATACCCTGGGCTGGACGTTCTAGACAGTCTGAGAGTTGGGGAAAGCCAGCCAAGCACAGATATGCACACATTCATTTCCTATCAGCTATTATCCAGTGTGGTGAACCGCCCAGACTTCCTGTCTTGACTTCCCTATGGTAACAGACTGAAAACTGGACTTTTAAGCCTCACACAAATTCTTTCTCCCTTAAAGTGCTTTTTATCAGGATATTTAATCCCAGAAACTGGAATGAAAGGAGGACACATAACATCTTCGAAGCCTGTCCTAACACCTGCTCACACACATCACCAAGTACTTCTCCCAGAATCCCTGGTACACAGCTCCAAAGGGGATCTTACCTAGTGAACTCCACCCCTGGCCTGGTATTAGCTCGGGTCTTCTGTTCCCTTTTCTGTTAGGAATCTGTTCCACCGATTTACAGCAACTCCAGATTTTTCTTTGGAGAGCTACCTTCTCTGGTACTCTAATGTTTAGGTAGGATTGACCACGCTGCCTCCAGCTAACTAGGTGAATCATGAGATCAAAGCTTGACTCAACAATTCCTTTAATTTCTCTGCCACATGTAACCCAAACCAGACTTTGAAGGTTAGCCTTGGGAATCACACTGCACTGAATGGGGGAGGGTTCTCTTAGAAGAGTTGTAGAGATAGCTCAGCACTTCAGAGGGTTAGCTGCTCTTCCAGACTGGACTCTGTTCCAGTCTCAGCCCCCACACAGCAGCTCACAATTGCCCATAATTCAGGTTCTAGGAGATCTGACACTCTCTTCTGGTCCCGACAGGCATCAGGCATTCAAGTGGCTTACAAGCATATGTGCAAGCAAAATATGCATATACATCATAAAATGAAATAGATATATTTGCAGCCTGTAGAGTGCATTTGCACCCCTATAAAGAGAGTGTCTGTTTGAGAATTAAGCCACCAGAGGACAAAATAATTGAGGAAGAGGAGTCAATTTCTTCAATTATCATCTGAACACCTGGACACAGCCAAGCATGAAACCAGTCTCTGAGGTTTTCAGGTTATCCAAATCAATACGTTTTCTATTTTCAAAAGTCCAGATTCCTTTAAAAATCCTACCCAAGAAGTTTCCTGTGGACACAGAGTATCTAGGACTAGATACATACAGTCAAGTTGCACATTGAGTTTGGTCTTGAAATGCTCATTGCGTAGACACAAAACTTCCCTGTGATGAATCAGTCACAGGCAGTGAGGACAGCAGCTAACTGGGCATATAGACAAAGGCAGAAGGGAAACAGACTTGGCTGCTAGGTGGGAGTCACTGGGTTCAGCCTTTTCAGAGTGTTCCCGTGGGGAGGCTAGTCTAGAGGTATCCAGGTATCCAGGCAGAGCCATGGCTTATAGAAAATTGTACAAGTTTAGAGAAGTAGGCAGCCGAAGCAGCTGGACATATACAAATGCAAATGACCTCTGAACTATCCCCTGAATGCATCATATAATTTGACAGACTTTCTGTTCATCTTCTGGCACACAGTGAAGGGCCATGTGGAGTATATTCGGCAGACCCTACCTCAATCCAGGTGTCTCGCCATCAGCATATGAGCAATTGTACAACTTACAGAGCCAGTACAAAATGAAAATGGGGTTTCACTGTCTAAAAATTATTCTGAGATGCTAGCACATGTGCACTATACCAAATATGGGGCCCTTCCAGGCTAGAAATGGGATACTCCTTAGCACTGTGTTGCTGGGGCGAGCTCTCTCTATCTTTTTCTGTAATAATCAGAGATGGACAAACAGATGCCTCCTTATGTCTTGACAAATTGCTCTTTCTCTCCCACAGTCCTAAAGCTAGTCCGGGAGCACTGTAGCCAGGTGTATATCACTCAGTGGGCACGTGGGCATCCATGAACTGGAAGAATAATTTCCTGAGATCAGCAGGCATTGCTATCAGCTCTTATCATGCAGGAGACAGATCTTCTCAGACTTTATCCACAAAATCATTAATATGTAAATGTGCATAGTCTTTCCTAGAGTCCTCTCAGTCAAGAAAATTCTGGTTTTTCTTCTCTACCACTCTCTGGGGACATTTCTGTCTTACTTGGCCTGCATGATGGCAAACAGAGGTGGTAGGTACAAGGAGATTATACTAGAAGACTCCATGAGATGAAGGGCTTTCTGTGCTAAGGACCTGAAATAAATATAAATAGCCAAAGGAATAGAGTAGGGAAAGAAGGGGGAGAGCCTGGAAGGGCTCGCTGAAGAGAGGACCGAGGTGGGACCTGAGAGCAAGGTTCCCAGACACATCAGAGGACCACAGCATGCAAAAGACACTGGGGACAGAGGAGTAAATGGAGGGTCTATTAGAATGGCTAAGGGTTGGGACTTGCATTCACCTTGGCAAGATGATATCAGAGAGGCAATTGTGAAGGTTGGAATCATTTGTAATGGCTTATTCCAGGCTGTGACTGTTCATGTGGGGGTCTGAATTATTCTTGGGCTACACTGATACAGATATAAACGAAAATGTGTAAGTTATACCCTACATTATCTCAAAGGCAGACTCGTATGTAAAATGTTCCCTCCTATTTCTTCATCTTAGAAATCATATTAGCATATTAAAAGCATCCCCTCTCTGAGTGGAAAACTGTTTAAAGTTGTTGGGCACTTATCTCATATATGGCATGAAAAATATTTTATTATCTTAAATGAACTTTAATATAATTTTATAACACTTCCCTAAAAGTCTCTTTTCATAGACAAAGTATTTTAACTGGAACATGATCTCTTTCTTCCTTGTGTTTGATCTCAGAAAGGAAAGGGTCTACTCACACTCAAGTCTCATCTGTGGCTGCTGGAGTTCTTTGGATGGTGAGTATGCAGGTGAGGTTCTAGAATGTACGAGCAGCTTACCTGTTCTGAACCATGCTCATGGCCATCCAGTCACCAGGGTACACGTTCTTCCCAATGAGGTCCTTGAACATGATGAATGTCTCCATTAAGAAGTCCTGAAAAAGTGCCAAGCACACCTGTCACCCATGTCATAGGAGTAGACTGCAATGTCTTCTTTATTCTCCTTTAGAGGGTCAGACTGGGAAGGCTTTTGCTAAGGAATTCAGAGCAATCACACTAGGTTGCAAATGGAAGTTTATAAGTCAGCTACCAAGACTGCCTCATCAGACACAAGTGGAGTTTGTATAATAACTAAAAATGAACTCTCCAAAGAGAGATGGACTGGTTCTATCTTAAAGAATATAGAAGTAAGTATATTTGCTGATGATTTCATAATCATCTTTCCAAATATGTATTCAAAAGGTAAATAATCCACACTATATAGTATTGTCTCAGGTCATTGAGCAAACATTATTTAAATAAACTATTATTTAAATGAACATCTAATTAGCAATGCACTGGCACAGCTAATCCAATGTCACACAAGCATATAAGCTCATAAAGAAGGAAGGTAGCAAGGGTCGGTCTTTCTCTCTTTTAAAGAGGTTCAAAGTGGATTTAAACATTCTCCAGGAGATTTTGCAGCAGGCTAACCTTCATCTTTATCTTTAGAGAAAATAAATTCAGCACAAATCCAGACAGCAAAGTCAAGAACCACTGGTGCCAAGAGTGTCTTGAGCTGCAGGTAATGAAGCCGATCCCCTAGGTGATTTAAGTAAAGCTTCGAACCCAGGGTGAACCTGCCCATCTACAGTTTTTTCCTCAAGCACTGCTTGTCAGTTCATGTTCATTGGAAACTCTGTTCAAAGAAATCACACCTAAAACCCATTATATGAAATAGATAAAAGCAGATCAACTCCAATGTGTGTGTGTTTATGGTAGGTTAGTAAAGAGGCTATATAGTATATCATTTCAAAAACACTGCTTTAAGCTAAATTGTGAAATTCTGGAAATGGCATTGGTTTATTTCCAGCAAATTTTGCTTCTAGGAAAAAAAAATCACCTCTGTGATATAAGGTCCCAGCTTTCACAGAAGCAGAATGTGGTGATGTCTACCTTACAAGGTCACCATGAGGATGAAGCATACACAGTATACTGGATGTTTGGCAGAGATCCAAGCTTACGATTGTCCACTAAAGGCCTAGTGGTAATGGTAGGTGTAGCAGATGAGTTCTGAGAAGCAAGTTGGGCTTAGGAACAGCTGTTACAGCAGAGTGACAGCTGTCTTTGGCTGAGTGTTTACTCCTCCTCCCGTGATCCCCTTCAAAGCTTTGTAACACAAATGCTACCAACCCTAGCTCAGAGATGAAAAAATAAAAAAAAACAAGAACAGCTGAGGCTTAAAAGAAGTTAGCTTGCCTGAGGTCACTGTGGCTAATCTTAAGTACTGGCCCAAAATTTTAGGACTCCAACACTCATAGACTTAAGCCTCAAACATTCATGATTCATTAATGAATGTTTACTAATGTGAATCTAGATGTGAGTGCCACAACACTTAACTCTAAAGGATTGAAGAGACATTCGAGAAATGAGTCATACAAGAAATGGAATCACATGTGTATGTAATAATTTTCAACACATATGCTTTCGATCTGTAGGGAGACCTTCTTGCTCCAAACTTATGAGAAAAAGAACATGGTATGCCATGCCTCTCTTCTCTATCTCTTGCTTGCACCCCCACCCTACCCCCATTTCATACAGACTTACCACAAGGTCTGAGCTGGTCTGGAAGGTCTCAATATAGAAGGAATAGTGTTGGTCACCCATCTGGTCTAAGATGGCTGTCATACATGCCACAAAGTGACTCTACAAAACATAAGGAAAAATATAATGACCCTGAAATTTGTTCTTTGACTTTAAATTTGAAAATATATAGCCATCTTAGGCACTGATAAAGGGCTACCTACTAGTGAAGAGTCTCCTCTTACTGGTATGTAAGGAATTTCTCTGAGAGGAAATATCTCCACTGTTAATTCATTTAAAAAGCATTCATTAAACACCAACGATGTACTTGTAGTTGTGCTATGAGCTCCAGATGCAAACTAAGAAGAGTTTCACTGTCTTATCTCTGCTGTTTGCACATTGCACTCAGTGGCTGTTGGGAGACTCAGCCTATGTCAGTCAAAATCCTTGGGGCAGTCAGTTTCATTTTCTGGCAAATAATTTTGCCTGTGTAAATCTCCATGGTTTTGCCTGTTCCCATATCTACTCCCAGAGGAGTTCCTGAAAAAGATCAAGGGTTCCAACGGCACCCTAAGGTCATTGCAGTATCTGTGGAAAGATCAGCTACGGGATAACAAGAATCAATCAGCCATGAGTGAGCCTAGCACCTACCAGGACTGGCACTTGTTGGGGTTAAGAAAGATGAAAGAGATACAAAGAGACAGCCTTTGCCCTTTATGAGATATATTCTGGGAGCTAGTAAAGAAAGCACTGGCTACTGATCAAGGTGGGCTAGATGACATTCTCAACTGTTTCTTATAAGACCCCACAAGGACTACCCTCTTGACCAGAAATGGTCTCACTGTAGCCCAACCCAGAACAAATTTTAAAAAGGTGGCCTGGATGATTGTGTACAGGGAGTATCTGGAAGCTTTCACTGCTTAGAAATTTTGCATTTGGAAAAAATAAAGGTGTGTGCACGAGTATGTGCATATGTATGCTTTGTGTGTGTGTGTGTGTGTGTGTGACAGACTGCAGCCTTTATTTTAAATGTTTTTACTTTGTTAAAATAAATTAAAAATATATGAATGCATGCATGTATGTATACCTGTATACTAGCCAGCCTGTAGGTAGAAAGACATTGATAATGACCCCAAGAAGTCCCTCTGCATTCCTTGGTAGGTCTCTTAAATTGATTAAATGTTTTACTTGCTTTCATCTCCAAAGTAACTCCCATAGGTACAGGCTCTTGTTTGCTTTCTGGTTCTTTTCAATTAGGAAGATAGGGGTAGCATGTTTTCCCATCAACAGGGCCAGCTATGAAATAGAACAAGGTGAAAATGTAGTGTTTTCCTTTAAAAATATTGGTAATTCTGGAAAAGCTGAGTGACCTTTTAAAATAAGGAACCTTATGATTAACTCTATGAGTTAGTGGCCACAGTAAACTCACACTGTATTTAGGAAACATGGGCATCTGGCTGAAAGCACCAACCCTCGACTCTCAGGGGCTCTAGCCACTTTGTACTTGGAACCTGCAGCTTTGTGGGGGTCCTACCTGCTTATTATTTCATACTCAAGCCTCCAGGAGGTGGTAGTAAGTTTGTGAAATTCTTTACTGCTTTTAATCCAGGCTGAAACAGAAGCACCCTGGCCAACTTAACCAGATCCCACTGAAACAAGAAATAGATTTTATACTTCTACCCAAGGTAAGTGTAGGAAAGGAAGATTGTCGAGTTTGAAGAAATGTGTGTGTGTGTGTGTGTGTGTGTGTGTGTGTGTGTGTGTGTGTGTGTGTGTTTGTACACAAACGCATCTACTCCCTCCATCTCTTCTCTCCTTCCTTAAATAATTCAGCCTGTGGCCACTAGAGGGCTTTTCTTTTCACATGGTAGCTGCTGTGCAGTTTGTTCCGGCTTCTTATTTATTCCTACGTGAGCAGACCCACTACACTTCTTGCATATAAACAGTGAAAATTACAGTATAAAGGGCTTCTTTTTCCTTCGTTTGGAGTTATCTTGCTATTGTCAAAGGCTGGCTCATTGAACAAGGAAGGGGCAGCATCCTCTGCAGGTAATTCCACTGCTTTTGAGGTAAGAGATGTGAGAAGGTTTAATCTTTTTTTGTCCTTTTAAATCTTCTTTTATTTTTTTAAAATGGTGATCTTGTAGGAGAAAATGTGATTGTCCCTTGGACAACAGTTTACTTTAAATCTTTGGCTAAATGAGTGGTGCTGAGACTGTGAGCTTGTGTGTGGGTGTGTGTGTGTGTGGTGTGGTGAAAATCCACCATTGTCAGAACTGCAGGCTGCCCCAAATGCCTAGATCCGGAAGGTTTGCTATTCCCAATGGCTTGATTTGAATTGGAAGAGGAGAAAATGCAAAGAGCAAACCTCTGAGGAGCTCAAGTTGCTTGGAATTACCTGGAACAGGCTGCAGTCTATGAGGATTTGTCTAACGAAAGTTCTATGCCTTTTAAAAAAAATAATGAAAAAGAAAGAGGTTTCTCATGCTTCATTAGGGAGTTTGACCATTTTATGAAACAAATCATTATTATTTTTATAGGAGTCAGCCGGTGTGTCGGAGTTCATGGATCAATCAAAATCACTTTTACCAGCTTGTTAATGTGTTTGTCCTGATCAGCACGTAGAAAAGCCCAGATGGGTGCCTTTCTATGGGATCGGCAGTGCTGTGTAATGGAACTTTATACAAGTCACTTGCATTTGCCTGTTAAGAAAACATGACTCGGTTTTATTGGTTTTATTTCGAAGGAAGCATCCTGTTTTTCTACCACAGTATGTAGCTCACTTTATTGTCAGTCCTTAGGTGATCACACTAAGGGGACTAAGAGATACCTGAAATGGAGTGTGAGCCACAGGCAGTAGGTTCATTAAAGGTTCTCTTTGAGTTGAATGACCATACACGCTTTGTCATGCATTGAAGAAATAATAGAATCATGCTGTGCTTCTCGGGATGCGTAGCCCCTTTTCAAGATTGTCTTCAAAATGGCAATTGTGTCTTGCTTGGTCATCTCTCATTTTTACTACTTTGAGACCATACTTTCATATCTGCCACCCTTTAAATGCCTAGAGGAATTGGGGGTAAGGGGTGACAATCAGACTGTTTTTGCCCTGGCAACCAACAGAGACCTATGGTTGACACCATTCAAACTTTATATTGCTAAAAGTTCAAACTCCCATTCCCACCCACAACCTAGAAAAAAAACCCCACTGTTTCAAGGGGTACATCCAGGGAGGTTGGGGGATCCCCTATAATCAGGGCCAATTAGAACTTCTTCTTTTTATTCCTGGCAGACATTCTATAATCGACATATATTTACTACCAGGCATGAGGCAGCCACTCATCCATACCAAAGCGGCATGCCAGGTGCCTCCATAGGAAATTGCTTCTCGAAACAGAGTACCAGTGGGACTTGCATATTAAATTCCAGAGAGAAATTGAATCTGAGACTCTGGCGCAAACCAGGCAGAGTCACCTCGCTCCAATCGGGTGGTTTAAAATGTGGCTAATGAATCACAGCACGAAGAGACAGTTTGAAACTAGGTCAAACGTGTAAAAATAAGTACAAGCTTAGCAGGCACTTGGTTGATGAGGGGCTACTTAACACAGTGAGTGGTGGGGCATATTTGCTACATAGGACCCTCTCGACTATTCAAGACAATCAATTCTTTTAATTAATTCAGCTCATCACTATACTCAGAGGTTTCGAATACCTGGGAGAAAGCTGAAGCTTTGAGTAAAAACAGTCAGGGTCTCTTTACTATGTGCTGGCAAAAGGACAAGAAAAAAAACCAATCCTGTGTGAGCAATATATCAGATGACTTCAGTTCTGGTAGGAATACTCTCCAAATCATTACCCTGGTTTCTTTGCTTTAAAAAGTCACCTCCATTATCATATCATTATTGGAAATACTAATAGCTCTGTATATAACATTCAATTCAACCATTTCTACTTAGCAACCTTTAATACACACACACACACACACACACACACACACACACACACACACACACGAATCAGAACTCTTGTGGTGCTGGAGTAAATTGGGGACAAAAGCAAAGCTATCATTTGCTCGGTTTTGACGCACACAATAGAAGAGGGGGGTTGGTTGCTGGGAGGCATCCCCCAATCACCTGAGATTGGTGGGAGAGATGAGATCACAGACGGAGGGAAATAGGCAACTTGAGGAGCTTGCTACCTAAACATCAACATTACTATGAGATACCAGCTGGTGACATGTTGCTATAGTAACTTTCAAGTAATGTGCACAACCAAAATAAAATACAATATAGAAGCACCATGGAGAGGAGATGAAGGAAAGTTTGTGTGCCCAGAGAGGCTCACAAGGAGATGAAAAGTTCTCTGGAAGGGCCACACTTTGGAGACTATAGTGACCAAATGCCACTCCCAGGCTTCTCTGCTCACCCCCATGTCTGCTATGTGCTTATATAACAGATTTTATTCTTGGATTAAACTGGTGCTGTCTGTATGTGGATCCAGGACTGACTGGAGGTGGGAGGCTATGGTGTCAGGGAAAGCAAGGGCTCTGAAATCCATTCATGTTAGAGCTTTGTCAGGCTGTTGGGAGTTGTAATTTGGAACAATCTTTAGGGCGGCTGAGGTGTCGAATGTGTTCTTTTATAGCAATGCCAAGTTTGGGTACAGTGCTGGGCACTGGGGGGCTACAGCAGGGGTGGCTAAGGCTATGCTCCAAGGCACATCGAGTGCTTCCTGGATGCACAGCCACCAGCAGGGCCTTGGAGACAGGCAGCAAAGGTTCTAATCTCAGCTCTGTGCCTGTGACCTTGAACAGGATCTTGTGTGCCTTGCTTGTCTAGTGTGTCAGAAAAGATTTAAAGACAAAACAAAACAAAAACCCCTCCTATTTCATATGGAGAAGAAAAGATTAGTTTATATAAAGAACAGTGTAGAGGGCCTTCAGTAAGTGTCAGCTGCTATTACTACTATGATTACTATTTTATTATTATTATTGTCATGCTGCTGACTATGGTCCAGAAAACTATACAAATCAACCAGGTAAAATTTCCAGCCTGCTCAGAGGAAGTTCACAGCCTTCACTGGGAGACAGTACTGTACAGTCTACCAGTGACAGGCTATAAACCCATTAGCTGCTCCCCATTGCAGCTTGGCATCAGCAGCAGTGTGCCCTTCAATTCTGAGTGGTCTTTGGTGATCACATCACAAGTCCAACTCAGGAAACAGAGTGTGTGCCTCTTGGAGCAAAGCAGGCTGGAAAATTTCTTTTACTAGGCAACAGATACTACTAGAAAGTAAGAAAAGTGACTTTGGTGTTCAAATTGTTCAAAAGCATGCTCTACCACTGTCATTTTGGAAACCTTAATCTCTCAGCTGACTGTCTTCAGGAGGTGACAGTCTTTTTGTGTCCTGAGACACCTTAGCTACCCAGAGGTCCTGCTATGTGGTAGACAAAGCTAGTTCCCTTACTTCTTGGGGAGCACACATATTCGAAGTTCATGTAATCTGTTCCGTGACAAAGGCAGAAATCATGAGAGAACAGAGAGGTGCTTCCTGGATGGTGTGTCCCTGTGTGCATCCTAACATGGCTCTCCTATCATTCTAGCATGATAACTCCAGGAGGGTTAGCATCATGCACCCCTGCCAGACACAGTGAGCGTGAATGACAAATCAACACTGTAGATAAATCAGAGCTGAAAGTACAGGTAATGTCAGCTTAAGAAACAGTCGTCACTGAAAGGCCAGTGGGAGGCCTAGGAAGGCTGCTTTTGAGTCAAGGCTAGAAGAGGAGCCTGTATTCCTCACACACTCTTAGAGGTGTGACAAACTCTTCTGATCCTAGCTGGAGCGTGAGCCTGCCTGTGAGATCACTTCCAATCTTCCAAAGAGAAGAATGGAGTGTTTTATGGCAACGAAAGTGGGAGGAAGGCAGATCCTATTCATTCATTTATTCCTTGTTCCCAAGACTATGCTCATCAGACTTCTCAGCCTACACAAGACAAGCTGTGTGCCCATTTTATAGATGAAGAACAAGAATGTGGGAGGCATGAAGCCGAATAACTTGTCTAGACAGACTTTTAGTTTGTGTTGTTGTAGGAATTGGAATCAGGGCATTTGAGATTCCCAAACTTGTATTTCCATAGGCCTGTATTTTCATACCACGCCTTCTGTGTCAGCTCCACTCTACAGAAAACTATGTCTCTTCATTTGCTGGTGCATTGCTAGGATCTAGACTGTAACCTGAATATTGCATAAGTTTGATAAATATTAATAGAGATCGAATTTATTACTGCATTCTCTATCTCTAAAAGAATGCTATGGGGATCCTCCGGCATAAACTAGAAAATTAGTTAAGTATTGTCACCTTTGATTTAGCAGAAGCCAGAAATCTAAGCATTTTTGTCCCATTTTTCACATTCTATCAAGCCTGAGTGAGGTAACCCTTTTCCACCTTCCTTGATTTCAACAAGTCTTTCTTGGGCACCCACAGTGTGAGCACCCACTGTGTGCCAGGCATAGTTCTAGGTGCTGAGACTACAATGTGAAGATTATCCAGACATTTTTCTTGAGCAGCTCTCAATCCATGAAGACACATCTGTAATAAGCCAAAAGCATATAAAACAACTGTAGACAGTAGTTTGGTCTACTAGGGAAATCCTAGATGGCAATGGACAGGGGCAGAAGGCAAGGGAGCTTAGTTAGGACTGAGGAGACAGTGGTGAGTTCCTGGAGCTAACACCCCTGTGAGAATCTGGGTGATGAGAACAGCTATGTAAGAAACTGGAAGAGCATCATGGGCCAAGTGAAGAACAGCATCAAAGACCTGGCGGATAGGCTGAGGGAGTCTGAGAGAATGAGTAAAGGCCATCACAGCCAGAAACTATGGATAAGGAAGATAAAATACAAGGGGATGTCAGAAAGCAGCAGGGGCCAGGTCCCAAGGGTGCATAGGGCCAGGCCAGGAGTCTGGTTTTTCTTCTTAGTGCAATGGAAGCTCATATTCTGGAAGCTTGTTATCTGTCACCAGCCTGTCTCCAAGGAGCCACTCAAGTATTGTTTCCAGGGTCATGGGTTTGTAGAACATGTTAAATTTTGCTTTAGGATTGGCCCATCCTGGTTCCTGGTGGTGTCATTATTCCTGAACAAGTGTTTTTCACTAAATGATTACTTCATAGCGCAGTCTGGCCCTCCTGTGGGAGCACACGTGGACTAGAGGTTGACATCGATTTCATTTGTTTTCAGGTTCGGTGTGCTCAATTCCCTGTTGTCCATTGCTAACTAAACAGAAAACTGTTCCAGTCCACTCCCAGTCTCCAGTTAAGACCACCTGAGTCTGGGGGGTCTACCTGAGATGCCAACTTGCTGGGAAATGGGCCATTAATCATTTTTTTCCTAAACAGAAGATAATTTTTCTAACTTCATTCATAAAGGTATGGGCAGGGAGGGTCCCAGATATGACTGGAAAGAGAGTAACTTCAGAAATAAAGCCTTCTTGTCATTGTTCACACTAGTGGTGAACTTCCAAGCCCTATACTAAATGTCCTTAAAAAATATCTGTAAGTCCAGGACAAT
The DNA here is from genome assembly GCA_004025045.1 of Sigmodon hispidus. Classification (NCBI taxonomy): domain Eukaryota; kingdom Metazoa; phylum Chordata; class Mammalia; order Rodentia; family Cricetidae; genus Sigmodon; species Sigmodon hispidus. The sequence continues at coordinate 138,092 of PVIH01002002.1, read as the reverse complement.
AGAGTATAATACTCAGTTTCCCTCAGCCCAAATCAAACCACAAGCACTGACAGGGTTTGGAGTTTGGGGTACATATTCTAAAAAGCATCCCACCTTCTGCTGTAAACATGTACATCTAGGCCACTTTAAGTCCAGAAATAAATTTGTTTTCTTTTCTTAAGGATAGAAAAGGACTATTGAAATAATAGCTTGTTGTAATTAAAATTAAGCAATACCTCAAAACTCTGAGGTCCCCCCTCCATAGGAAAAGGTGTCACAAAAGACTATGAAATCTGAGATGGGGAAACCATAAAATAAATGACAGTAATAACTGCCACTTAAAGGATATTGTGCCAGGTACCATGTTAATGTCATGTTTCTTCATCTTTATGGACTGTTTATAGAGTTATAACAAGGGAAGAGATGACTTGGAGGGAAGGTAAGATATTACCAGTCTGATGCTTATCTGTCAGGTACAGCTGACACACATGTTGATGGTCACCATAGCCATTTGTGTATTTGTGATTGACTAACTCCTGCACATGCTTTTCCTCTCTAGCCACTGTGATGGCTGGTCTTGGTTGTTGACTTGACACATCTTGGAAGAGAGAACCTCATTTGAGGACCTTCCTCCATCAACTGGCCTATGGTGTCTATTCAGCATTTTCTTCATAACTTAAGTAGGTGGGCACAGCCTTCCCTGGGCAGGTGAGGCTGGCTATAGAAGAAAGGTAATTGAATGTGGGCCTATAAGTAAGGCATTCTTCCATGGCTATTTCTTCTTTTGATACCTCCAGGTTCCTGCTTTGGTTTGCCTTGATGATGGATGATGATGTGTAGTGCAAATAAACACTGTCATCTGGTTTTGATCAGTGCTCTATGGTAGAAACAGGAAGCACACTGAGACATCAACATTTACTAGAGTTGGTTATACCATTTGTGCCTTACAGATGAGGAGTTCAAGGATAAGGGAGGTGACAGAACTTTCCTAGGCCACTTTGAGTCCAGAAATGCATTTGTTTTCTTTTCTTAAGGATAGAAAAGGACTGTTGAAATAATAACTTGTTGTAATTGAAATTAAGCAATACCTTGAAACTCAATGAAGTAAAACAATGATATATTTCATCTTAGTGTTACTGTCAGATAACTCCTAAATATTAGGAAATATTCTAGGCATCTTCTGTGCCTGCCCAGAAATGTAAGGAGGGAGGAACGGAGAGATGGGTACTCACATGCGCTTATGTAAGGCTGCATGGGTGGAGATGAAGGCAGGCAGACCAATCATAAGGGAAAACACAGACAACCGGCTGCTCAGTAACCATGATCTACTGCTTTAAGATGCGCAAGTCTAAGTCCCAATGAGAATCCATTATCTGCACTACTTTAGGCTCTTAGCATGGGGAGAGGTCTCTTATATAACACTCATGCCATATACTAAGAAACAAAAAAATATACTGTTGTTTTGTACTGTTGCACAAAGTATGTCTTGGGATGGAGGCTCAGATTTTTTGAGATACTCTGGAACTCTGGACACGGCACTTTAACTCTTTAAGATCCCATTATCTCTTTGTGAATATGGTTATGACTGCCAACCCTAGGACTGAGGTGAAGATGAAGTCAGAGGCCACAGGGAGAAGGTCCCTTAAAATGTCTCTCCCAGTATACAGCCTCTGCCCCTTCCTGGTCCCCCAGGAACAGTAAATTGACCCATCCAGATTTGCTTCTCCTTGACTGGTAGAAGGTGATTTGAACCCACCCATGGATCAAGGAGATACCCTGAAGATGAGGATTTACACAGTATCTCCCTGCTTTGCCCTTGGCAAAGCCTTCAGAATTAAAGGGACAATGTGTAGGCAGATAGATATGTTTATAGGCAGTCAGGCCATGCTAGGCCAGAGTTTTCTGTAGGGAAGACTACACTGTGGATAAAAGGATTCCCTCGGTTAGTCCCCCATGCTTCCAGAAAACTTCAAAAGAAAGACTAAGGCCCACCTCTTCCATCTTACTTTATACATCAAGGTCTACTTCTTAGCCTGGCCACTGCTAGCATCTTCTATATTTCATCACAGTCTCAGGGAGAAACAGGGTTGCTTCTGGTGTCTACTGGGTAAAGGGCTAGTGCTGATTAAACACCCTATAATACATAGGACACAGCACAAAGCCAAGAGTGACCCAGTCCAAGAAGTCACTAACATCATAGATAAGACTCTCTGGTCATGTGGACAAAGACACATGCCTTATGGTGCTGAATGACAAGTGTAAAGTGAGGTGCTGTAGGTAATGCTTGCTCTGGGCTTTTAAGTGAGGACAGAAGTGGGTTATAGATATTTAAGGGAACATTCAAAGAGAATATAGATTTGAAAAATGGCAAAGGTTGAGAGATTAAATGAAGAATGGGAAAAGACATTGTAGATATATAACAAAATACTATTCGTTGTATAATTTGATTAATTTAATTGATTGGTGGTGACTGCCTAGAGATTTATGTCGGGAATGATTTTAAGGCCAAGTCTTAGCTCAGCAGGAATGACTGTGGTGATCGATTAGTGATGTCTGCCAGAGGCTGGCAAAGGGAGTTGATAGTACAAACACTGAGAAATCGCTGTCCCACTTTTAGACGGTGGAACAGAATGAGGACAGAGGCAGAGGTGAAAATGAGCAAGGGGTGCTGTAGAAGTTCACAGCAGGAGATCATGAGAAATGTAGATGGCCCTGGAATGGCATGCTCTGGGTGGCAAAGCTCAATCTGTAGGTAATGGGATGGCATGCTGGCACCTGCCTACTGTATTGCCTCTAGGCCAGCTCTGCTGACAAGGTAAAGCAAGCTACTCAAAGACCTTGCTCCTCATTTCTATAAGCGGAGAGCTATTTCATATGCTAACAGTGGTGGGATCATGAGGCTCTGGCTTTTATGAAGTTCATCTCAAGGGTGAAAACCCCCCTATGAACTTGGTGTGTGTGTGTGTGTGTGTGTGTGTGTGTGTGTGTGTGTGTGTGTGTTATTGAAAAGCTGACTTCAAGAGTTAGCAGTAATGAGTCCTGCACATGCCCTGGCTCAAGGAGGAAGAGACAGGAGGGATGGATACCACTCCTGAGCCTCCCACACTAACCCTGGCCTGAACACAGCAACATAACTTTGCTAATCATCCTAAGCCATTCTCACAGGCAGGCTCCTTTCTTGGCATCGGCCTCCCTGCTCTGGGAAGGATACTCACCCATTCATTCTTTGCTTTGAAAATTTTCAAATGACATCATACCAATTAGCCCTCCCCATTCCACCCTCTTCTCACCTCTCCCCTCCTCAACCCCATTTGTCCCATGCCCCATCCTTCAGAATGGGGCAGTGCCCTGCCATCCCTGCCCTCTGCAGTCAGTGATAGTTTAGCTGTCTGCAGACTCCTACTTCTGTCACCATTAATAAGGGTGACACTGCAGCTTGGCATGGATGCAAATGCCCCCCTTTCTGCCCCACCCTTTGCCTTGGAGCAGAAGGCTCCCTGGCTACAGACCTGCATTGGAAGCTTCCTTCTTGAGCCCAGTGCTTAAGCTGGTGCTCCTCTCTACACTCAATTAAAGAAAAGGCAAGTGGCACAAAGAAAAATGGCCCTGAGAGCCGGCTTGATAGTACCCAGATATCAGAGCAACATCACAAAAGCAAGCTATCTACTAATTGTATCTAGAAAAGAAAAAAAAAAAAATGTCAGTTTCGTCTGGACTGACTTGTTCCCTAAATCCCCTGCTGGGACAGGCTGCAAAAATCCTGGCAGAAGTGCAATCGAAGTGAAAGCCTAGCATTAGAGATGTGGTGGAGCAAGGTTTCTGAGACACTGTCCTGCAAACCAGCTTCTGTAACACAGGTAAAGGAGACAGAGCCCAGAGAGGCTAGGCGCTTCCTCCGACATCACACAGCCTCTGCAAGCGGCACTGCTGAGACTAAAGGCAGTTGTGTGAGCACATGCTGACACTGACTATCCAGCCCTCATCCACCCTCCAAATTACAGTCCCTTGACCCATCAAGCTCCCACAAACAAAATGACTGCCCCTCCTCCGCAGTCCAATATCGGTCACAGGGATGTCTTGGTACCAATATAGAACTTAACCCATAATTAAGTCTCCTGTTTAAGATATATCCAACTTCTCTTAGCTACTACCTAGATTTCTAGACTTAGGGCAGAACATGCTGCTGTTGTACATTAATTTCACCTTTTGAAGCATTGGGTAGGTATCCCTGTGACCACTGTGCCTCCTGTTTGATCTACCACTCCCTGTGCTCAGCATCTGAATCTGATGAAGAGCATCAAGTCAAAAACCAATCAGATGATCAAGGACTTCCCTTCTAGAGAATGGCATTTCTCTGACAGTGCATCTGTTAGGCAGGGTGGCAGGGCACTGGGATGGGCTACAGCACATGGAAATGCTTGGTTTGGCCGACCTCACTTTCTCAAAACACTTGATCAGAAGTCCAGCATGTACAGGCTAGAAAAGACTATACAATTCTGTTTTCTCCTGGGCATCAGAAGATATGTTCCCACAGCCCTTTGAGTTCCACCCTGAAGGGATGGAAGGGCATAGCATCTCCAGGTGGCTGAAGCTACCTTGTTCAGAGTGACAAGCCCATGAAAGGGGGCATGGAACCTTTGGGTTTCTGTGCAGAAAGCTTTGTGTCCCAGAAAGTCACATCAGAACAGCTGGTCACCTCACCCAGTATTCTCATGTTGCCAGCCTGACCCCTGTGGGCACTGCACATGTGATTTCTTCCTGTTTTTTCCCCTCTTGCTAGCATGCCCCACACGTCATGCCACACAATGGCATTCAAAGTTGTCTGCCATCTGGATCCTGCTGCATTTTCCTCTGTGCTGCCTACTGTAGACTTCTCTTCTCTCCCTATCTTTAGCTCCAGCAACAGGAACTGTGTCAGTTAAGGATCCACACTGTGGATCCTCAGGAAGCCTTCAAAGACTCTACCTGACTCTTTTGTCCCCTTAGGACAGTCCTACCCCTATACTGAGAGTTCCTCTTCCTTTTATTGATACATCATTGGTAACGCAGCATTGTATAAGGAGCATAAATACAGCTAAGATTTGGGGATCTCCTATTCTGAACCCACTCCTTTCCAAAAAAAAAAAAAATTAAAATGCTGACCGCACACCTTTGTAAATGACTATAGCCCTATAATGAAGCATCCAACATAATTGACATCGTGCTATAATTAAGACAATAAATGCTTACTACACTGAATCAAGTCATCAATTATGCTTCAGCAGGTGAGGTTAGAGGTTTCATTTGGGAATTTTAAAGGCTTTCCAACTTCAGAGTGCTATCTGCTGCATACTATCATTTCAAGATTGGCATCACCAAGGATAGGACCTTCCTTGTCATTCTGAGGTCAACTGGTTGTCTTCTGGGGATGAGTAGGTATCCCAGGGGCTCAGGGGCCTCACTTGGCAGAAGGACACGGCATGTCTCTACAAGGATGATGCTCACTGCTTCTCATGCCTGTTTCCCACACAGAAGCCATGTAGTCCACCACCTTATCAGGCTGGTTGGACCAAGGGACTGATAGAGAGCAGAGATCAAGAGGCTGGAGTCTAGTCCAAACATTGCCATCAACAAGATGAGAAAACTTGGCAAGTCTCTGTTCCCCTTGAGGTTTCAGTTCTCTCGTCTGTAACATCATCAGCTGCTCCAGAATTCCAAATTCTAAATGTCCAGAATGAGTGTATGACATGTGGAAACTGAAAATTTTGATCCTTTTTTTAATGCTGGTCCCCTGGTTGAGTTTGGGTTCTGAGGCCATGGTTTCTAAATGGTATTTTACAATAGAATATGACACTACCCTTCTCTATAGACACTAGGGATATTTTAATGCTTAGCTTTCTCTGTCAATGTGACAGAGCCTAGAATGACCTGGGAAGAGAGTATCAGTGAAGTTTTTGTCATTGTCATTGCACATTAAGTTGGCCTGTGGGAATGTATGTGTGAGATTATCTTAATTGATATGGAGAGATCCAGCCCACTGTGGGCTGCACTATTCCCTAGGCAGAGAGTCTTATACTTCATGAGACTAGAAAAATCAGTATCAGAGCAACCAAAATAAATCTAGGGCATATGTCTATTAATCCCTGAGTGACTGATGGGTGAGATACAGATCTACATGGCAGTAGGTTTATCAAGAAAGAATGAGCTAGGCTTAACTGACTTTTGGACTATCTGTCTATGAGATCTTAGGCAAGGCATGTAATCCCATACAACCCATTTCCTTATTTCTAAGCATCTTTGAACAATAAGCAACACAGTGCAGGAAGGTTCCAGCTCCTTCCACTCCATTCACTAGTGTGGCTATCCACTATATACCTGGAAGCTTGTGAGAAATGCAGATTCTCAAGCACCAAGCCAGACATCAGGATCAGAATCTCATCATATGACCTGAGGGAATACCAAGTCCCTTGAAATTTACACAGAATGGTTGAAGCACAAAGTAGGTGTACTCAACAAAATCCATTCTGTGTGAGAATTCTCCTCAACCCTCATTTTTCATTTGTTAACCCTTAATGCTTTCATACTATGTGCAGGGCCAGGAACATGGGCCTCTACCATGGGATCAGCACGTTGTAGGACCTCAATAGACCTATGGTGATTGATTGAATGCATAGAGAGGGGACTCAGACCTGGCTCATTTTTTTTAAACAACTTGTGGTCCAGGAAGAAATTAAGTCAGAAGCCCTAATATCCACAGCAGAGTAGGACTGGTAGAAAGTAGGGACTCAGATTCATCTGCATACTTCTATGACCCAAACATGAACCAAGCACTTTACAGCCACACCAGGAAGTAGATGCCAGTATATACACCTTTAATAAGCAAGGAATTTTTGGCTCAAAGAGGTAAGATAGCTTGTCCTATGCCAATTTTAGTTAGTGCATGCACCACCCAAACTTAGGATAGGCAGCTGCAGCCAAGACTTTTCTGCAGGATGCCCTGGGGAAAGGAAGCACTAGTCATGAGGATTTGACCTTGGCCATCGGCCTCTCAAGGGCATTTCTGTCTTTCCATGCTCAGGAGAGAGGTGGCAGGAGGCCCCACAAGCGAGAGACTGAGTTGCTATTCCCAGCAGAAGAGCTCATCACAGGGCCGCCTGCTCCATGGGCCACTTGTCTGACACACTTCAATGCATCTGGCTGCCCCTGCCCAGGACTCGCTCCTGCATTTGGACATTTGACTTGCAAATACATGCAGCAGATGATGCCAGGCTTCCCAATGACAAGTCTAGGCTACAGAGAAAAAGGCTGTGTGAATCTGGGAGTAGGAATTGAGTCACTTTCTAAACTGATGTGGACAAGCCTGGAAGTTCCAATCTAGGAATCCTAGGCTTCAAGAGAAGAAACATTTGTGCACAAGACAGACACAAGGTCATCAGAGATAAAGAATGCTATATCTTTCCCCTGGGTCTTCCTCTCCAGATGGAAGAGAACAGAATAATCTGCATGGCAATCATGTTCCAGTCCATATAATTTCACCGCTCAACATGAGGTGGTAGACGGCAGGGCACCTGAAGGAAATACCTATTTGTGCTTCGGCCTTGCTGGCTTTCTCCTTCTGTCCTCTCTGCTCCCATTTCTTCATTTCTACAGAAGTTGGGCATTTATTCCTTTGTCCAGCAGTGTTTCTTTCAGTGTTCCTTGAGGCCACATCAGCAACAGCTATCTGAGTGTCTGTTTAGGAAATAGCGTCTCACACTCACTGAACCTGCTGAGCCTCTGGAGTAGGCTCTGCCCTGCAATCAGTGATTAATGAGGCTAGGAGCAGTGGGGTCTCTGATGGATGCTCAAGTTTGAGATCTGGTGCCTAAGGGAGCATCTGGGTAGGAATTTTCAGTGAGCAGCTCCTATAAGGGGAAGAAAGGGACCAATGTGGCTGGTGGGGCCAGAAAGCATAGTGGTCCATGCATGTGATGTGAGCATTTGGGAGACTTAAGCAAGTGGGCTGCTATCTGACTGATGCCACTCTGGACCATAGTGTAAGACTCTGTCTCAAATAAACAAACAGAACAAAACAACAACAAAAACCATGTAAGGTAAAAAAGACTCTTAAGATTTGGAGAGGGGTGAAAAGTCAGACGGGGCTTAGAAAAGCCCTAGTATGTGCTAGTCTTCCCATCAAGGGCTCGTGACTTTGGCTTTGTATACCAAATGAAAGTGTTAAGAGTTAATGAATGATAGCAGAGATTTGAGGAGGATGCACACAAAGACTACATTTTATTGAATACCTACTGTGTGCTTCAGTGGTGTTGTTCAGACTTCAAGGGGCTTGGTAGCCACCTGTGAGTCATATACTGAAATTTGATTCCTGGGATCTGGGCTGGCATTGTCCATAAGCTTCCAGGCAACTCTGCTGCCACTGTGGGCTACAATTGCAGCAGAAGGAACTGGAACTTGTTTAGGTGGAAGCCCCACCCCAGCTCCACCCCTCTTTACTCCCTAGGCCCTGCCCCAGAGAAAGCCACCGAGCAGTGGCTCCATCCCAGAGAATATTTAAAGTCTGGCACATAGATTCCCTAGTGATTTTAACCTCATGATTTCCCCTTCTCCCCTGGGATGACCCGTGGGTGCTCTGCTCAGATTAAACCTGAACTTAAAAATTTGGCCTGATCTAATTTATTGCTTTGGCAGAGAATACCCACTACTGGGAAATTTCCTCCCCCCCCCCATCAGAACCTTCCTGCACTGTCTCAGTGTTCATAGATGCTTAGGAAATTGAGAAAAGGACCTTGACAAAATTTTCTATGTGTCCAGATGCCTTAGAGAGGAATGTCCCTATCACAGCTAGTCCTTGACCCTAACCCTTCGTGACTAGTTCCTGCTCAAAAGGATACACATACCTGGACAATGACAATATCAGCTATAGCATGATTGGCTTATGAGAAGGCTGTCTATTAAAAATATTTGGAACAAAGTCCCCAGGGACTTTCAGGTCCTTGGTGTGGGGAGAGCCAGGTGAAAGTCTGAGACTGGTTCCTTGTCAATGTCAGCTAACTCAGGGCAGGGCTGCTGTATGTTATATTTAATGTGATTTAAAGAAAATGAAATTTGTCATCTTCTAGCTCACCAAGGAAGGAGGCAAATTTATACCCACTATACCTGGACTATTTTCAAGAGGCTGTGGCTGGGGCCTGAGGACACAAAGAGCCCCACAGCCCCATGTCTGTGTTCATTGGGTTTAGGCAACAGAAATATTGCTGTCTCCAGGGCAACCGTATCCACTGATCTTCTTAGCATCGGTAGGGGTGGGGTAGGTTTTCTGAAGACCTTCATTTAGTTACCAACATTTTGGTGAATTCTCACCACTATGGTGCAAGGCAAGCTGCAGCTGAAATTTAGTATCCCTCCCCCCACACCTGGGAAGACACAGTCCATGTAGAGGGAATTCCATCTCTTTAGTCTAGTACTCAGCCTACTTCCTTTCCACCACCCAAAGGAGGTGCTTTCTATCTTCCTCAAGGCATGTACACATACACATATACACACACCACATCCTCCACACACATACACACATACAAACACACGCATACCACACATACATATACACATACACACACACACACATCAAACACGCTCTTCTCCCTAGCACATATTTTTGAAGTCATTTCCCACCTTTGATTATAGTGTTTCCTGACATACCATCTCAACATCAAATGCAGTTGGCATTGAGTCACTAGAAGTCGGGTGTCATTATTACCAGGATCTTCTTCCCACTGCCATCCCAGGACCTGATGCAGGTTAGACTTTCCATAAATGTTCTCCAGATCCAAAATGCGCATAGCCTCCTACTTGACAACGCCAGGAGTGTATCTTACAGGCATCTCAGACTGCAGGTGCTTCCTTAGAATCCTTGGTCTTCATTTCTCTCCTCCAGCATCCCACCTGACCCTCTCTAACATGCCAGGTGGAAGCCTATCCTCCTTTCCTTTGGCCACCATATGGGAGGCTTCAGGCACCTTTGACACTTTCTCTATCTGGCCAATGCATCTTGTGGCCGACTTCTTTCCAATTCCACCTATATTTTATTCCAATAAAATATAGCTAGACTATCTTTGTCTATGCTAGGGTAAATCATCAAGGTGTCTCTCATGTACTATAGCCATAGCTCCAAGAGATGTTCCAACCTTGCTCCCAGTTCTCTAAGAAGCAACCAGAGCTGATCTCACACACTCCTAAGTTCCATGCTCCTGCCTTTACTCAACCACCGTAAAACTTTACCTGGCTTGGATCTGCCACTGCTGCTTTGGGACAAATTATTTTAATAACTTCCACTTTTGAATCTTTCTACTAACCTTACAGTTTTGCATCTCAGCACTTCTCCCATTTCTCAATTAGGTATTTATTTATGCATTCCATTGTTTAGTGCCAGTCTCTTTCTTAGGTAGAGCTCCTAAAGGGCTGGAAATCTGAGCATTTAGCCCACCACTGCCTTCACAGCATCCAACACAGACCCTTGATGTAAGATGTACATAGGAAATACCTTCTGAACAAACACGTGCTTAAATGCTAAACATGATGCTCAGAAAGCCATGCTCATTCTTGCTTGTTGTTAAAGCTGATTGGCTAGCAAAGGTGAGCCATTCCCCTGGTGTGAGGCAAGAGTAGGCAATTCAATTTAATTCTTCTCAGTGTGGTATCAGTTGCTTCAATTACATTCAATTTATCTTAATTTAATCCAAAAGCCTTCACAGACACCAAAGCTCTGGCAGTCTTTATTCCAGAAGTAGAAACGTCACTGATGAAGACAATCTATTCTCTGACCTTAGGAGATGCCTCCTTTATTCACTCACATCTTCTGGCCCAGTACAGGTGTAGGACATGTGTTTGATCTAGCCCATACATAGCAGCCTGAAAACAGGTAACTGGTCAACCTAAATTGGTTCTCAGGGCATCACCCATTGATGGATGTGTTGCTCAAGGTAGCTACAGAGGTTCAACACAGCATACTACCAACAACAGTGACTAAGGCCATGAAGGTCAAGGATGTGCTAGTCCATGCACAGAAACACAGTCTGAACCCTCCCCTTGAGGAAGAGCATGCACTTTTTTTTAGTATGTAAAGTGACTGACAGATTAAAAAACAACACGTAGTATATTATCAATGGCTGAAAGTGGTTGTATTTACTACCAGAAGCAGAACTAGGGAATGCAGGCATCACAGCCAAGCACACAGAAATAGCAGAGGGTCTGGCTGAGTTCTCTGGCAGCCAAGGCATAAGAGGAGGGGAAAAGGAAAGAAAGAAAATATACTAGCTTAAACGTTTTTAATTTTTTGGCATGGAAAACCTACATAGCTCTCTATGGAGGCTACATCATGTTCTCCGCTACAACTGTACCCTGGCAGGAATTTATCATGAGTCCTTAGGAAGGGACTTGGATGGAGAGGCAGAGTAGACCTTGCCTTAATCAGTTTCACACAACAACCAATTCTGCTCAGTCTGATGCCCTCCAATCCACCGGCAGTAAAGACAAGTCTTTGAAGAGAGGAAATTTGCCTTCTGAAGAGTCATCTTTATCCTGGCCTTAGTTTAACCAAGTTATACATCTCTAGATCACAGTGGTATTCACAAAGCCACCATTTATTAGGAGACTCAGCAATCTAAGATGCTCCCTGCTTTTTCCTCTTTTGCATTCTATCCATGCTCCTTGGTCTTTGTTCTACCTCTCTGGATCATTCTAGAACACGCTAGATCTTTATTGATCATGATGTATATGTGTATATGTGTATGATCTCAAATGAAATCAGTAGCCTAGGATGGTCTTGAGCCAGCATCCTTCTGCTTCAGCCTTCTGAGAGCTGGAATTACAATTCTGTGCTGTGAGACCCAGGTTCTATCTTAACTCTTAAGATGTGTAAAGCATAATTAAGATGTTGTGTTAATAAAATACTGGCACAAGGAACTCCCGAGTCCCCAGAAATGCAGGAGCTATCTATAGGTTTTCATTCTAACACCCATTCTTATGATATCCCAATGAAAGACTCAATGACCTCTGTTCAAATGACATCAGAGACAGAGAGAAGATGCTATCTTCCTTTGGTGCTCTGAGAGAGATGTGAGAAAATTTTCTGATGTTTGGCCTTAAATATCTCCTGACATGAAGACATTGAACCTCTTCTGCCTCTGTGGGATGTTACAAATACCACAAAATTATAAGGAAAAATGTGTGCTTTCAAAAATATGATTTCTACTTGACAGAATATCCCAAAACAATGTTACATTTTCATTTGTTGCTTCTCTCCAGCCCTTGGCTTCAAGCTATTGAAATTCAGGAATCTGTTGGTAAGAGCTGTTTGCTTGGGATTCTAAGAAGTCATGTCATTTCTTATCAAGCTTGCCCCAGCTGCTAATGACAGTGAGCCACAGAGCCTGCTGGATGCCCCCACTGCCTTAAGTAGTTTTAGTAAAACACAAGCACCAAGAGGTAAGGGTCCTTCCCCCAGTCAATTATAAGGATGACTGGATGGCTGATGGATGACACGTCTGCCTCCTGCATGGCTCCCTATTCTGGCTGTCCCTGCCGGTCTGTCTTTTCTCCTGGCCTTACTTACCAATCTTTAACAGAGCTCTGTGCCTAACATTGAATATTAAAATGGGACATTGTTTTCATAAAATCAATATTTAAACCGCATGCTACCAATTCATAGTAAAGGGAGAAATAGGCCCGAATACCCTTCTCTTCCCTCTATTTTAATGCTAGGGGGAGGGCTACTGTGGTGAAGATAAGAGCCTGCATGTAAGGAAAAGTTATAATTTCAACATGTGTGCAGGTTCTCAAGAGGAACATTCTAAATCACTAGCCACGCTCTTATTCCAATGATGGGTTTCCTGACTTTGCAATGCCCCCCTCCCACTTGTTTTGCCTACCTCCGAGGCTTTTCACTCCCATAGAAACCTGAGCTTAGCATGGAGAAGGTGAAAAGGGTAACTTCTAAAGGCTTTGGAGGAAGATCAGGGAGGATCTTCTGCAATGCAAAGTTTCTAGATTCTTTCTATGCTCCACTCCCACAGACCACATCTGAACTTCACCAGAGCAGAAGATTCAATTGAGTACCATCTGGGCTCTTGCCTTTTGCAGCTGATGGCTGTAGGTATCCCAGGGGCATATAGGTCTGCTCTATCCATATAGGCAGCACACCCGTGGTACACTTTAAAGGGCCTGCTGAGCTTGCTCTTTAATGCCTAGCGTGGCAGCATCTCAGTGGGAAGAAACTGGGAGCCCCCTGCAGGGTCTATGCTCCTTCAGCATCACCTTCCTTCCTTCACTGCTGAGCTCTAAAGGCACACGGGCTTGCTGGAGGAACTAGTAGGGCCTGCCTGGAGCACTGGGCTTGCCAGGGAGGACAACCCTAAGTGGAGCTGAGAGCAGCCTTGGGGCAGGAGCAACAATCAGCTCCTCCCAATGAAAGACCCTCCTCACCAAAGAGCAGAGCCATGGTACTCTGTGTGTGTGCTGGTGGCTCCAATGGGTCCCTTTTGTTTTTCCCAGTCTTTCCTGAGCATTCAACACATTCACAGGCAGGGATGTAGGGCTTCCACAGTGTCAGAAAGAAAGAAATCTACAGCCAGGGTCCCCTCTGTTTGTAACCTTGGGTATTACTTGACACCTCTGAGCCACAGTATTCTCCATAAATGGAGACAGTTATCCTTACTCTCATAGAATATTGCAAAGGGCAAAATTCTTGTCTTGTGTGAAAATAATGACAAGAGGAACTAATAGTATTTGAGCGCTGTATTTCAGGCAGTATGCTAAATGCTCTGTGTATTTTGTCTCATTTGATCCTTGTGACAGTTCTACAAGATAGAAACTCTCCCCGTTTATGGATGCAGAAACTGGGGCTAAGAGCAATGATGTAACTAGATGAAGGTCACACAGTGGACCAGCAGAGTACAACAGCACCTGATTTTGTTTGCTTGTTCACTCATCATTATCTACCAGGTGCCTTCTCCATACTGGCCATACTACATGCTCCCCACCTGAGGCCACTTACAGTCTTGTTACTACGTCCAGAATCATGGGGATTGAATCAATTCCAAATCCCATTCAAGCCCAAGTTTGGTTCTAAACTGAACCTCTGGGACATTGCTACCCCTGTGGCTTTGCCTGGAGGAGGTGACTGAGGGATTCCAAGGGAAGATGGTACTGGCTCAGGTGGGCAGGCCCTCCAGGGATGGGAACTAGATGTATTGGCCAAGGAAGAATGGCATATCTATCTTTCTTATATCTGAAGTACTCCTAGACTTACAGATCAGAAAGGAACCTTGAGAAAGAATAGAACCGCTTCTCACGTCTGAACTCTTCTCTTCAGGAAAGATGTAGCTGCTTTCAAAGCCTGGTTAGATAAAGCCTGTGTTTACAAACAGGTGAACTTGAGGGTATGCCTGTGCCCTTAGAGATGGAGTCTCCTGCTGCATTTTAAACAGGATTGATTTAATGAGTTTTCTTAGCACACAGCTTTTCAGGAATACAAAACACCCCTGTCCCTAGCATCTTTGGCTTTCAGAAAGGTAATCTGTGCTTTCCTCCTCCCCATTCTGTTTTGTGTTTATACCTTAAAAAGAAACTCTGTGGCAGTCCTTCCTTAGATCAGGCTTGCACTGAACTGTGCCTGTGATTCCTAGGTCATGTTAGTGATTTCTCATCCCCCCTATTACAAACCAAGAGAGACACAGGGGAGAGAGAGAGAGAGAGAGAGAGAGAGAGAGAGAGAGAGAGAGAGAGAGAGAGAGAGAGAGAGAGAGAGAGAGAGAGAGAGAGAGAGAGAGAGAGAGAGAGAGAGAGAGAGAGAGAGAGAGAGAGAGAGAGAGAGAGAGAGAGAGAGAGAGAGAGAGAGAGAGAGAGAGAGAGAGAGAGAGAGAGAGAGAGAGA
>PVIH01002002.1:0-123109 GCA_004025045.1 Sigmodon hispidus | reverse complement strand
CAGAGAGAGAGAGAGACAGAGAGACAGAGACAGAGAGAGAGACAGAGAGAGAGAGAGACAGAGAGAGAGAGAGAGACAGAGACAGAGAGAGAGAGACAGAGAGAGAGACCGAGAGAGAGAGAGAGACAGAGTCAGAGATTCCCAGGAGATGTGCAGCAGCTTGTTGATTAATTTTATCACTTGGGGGGTGAAGTTTGACATTCATTATTTTCTTGAATGTTTATAACTATTTCCAGAGGCTCAGGCTGTCTAAACATCCTCTTCTTGAAGACACTCAAAAGAGGATAGTTAAGTGGTATCAAGCAGTTCTGTATTCCAGGATGAACCCTTAGGTCAGGTCCTGCCCTTGCTGCCCAGAGCAGGGAGCTTAGAAGCAGAAAATTATCAAGTTTGCTTCATTCCATCCATCAAGGGCGAGCCAGATGAAAGTCTCTGCTGTATCTTTCCCTTCCCCGTCTAATGTCCTGCTGTTTATTGTGTATACACTATACAGAAGAGGGCACCAGATGTCATCATAGATGGTTGGGAGCCACCATGTGGGTGCTGAGAATTGAACTCAGGACCTCTGGAAGAACAGTCAATGCTCTTAACCTCTGAGCCATCTCTATTCCTGAGGTTCAGAGCTACATCTTGGCCTTCTGGAGGGTCCCAAAACAGTAGCAGTTGCCCAGTGCTGCTTAGTCTCTTCCAGTTGAGCAGCAAGATATGCTACTGGTTTCAGGCTTGACCACTCTGACCTTGAAACAGGAAAAGGAACTGAGTCTATGTTTGAGCCATCTGAGGGCAGGTGTGCATGCGTCTGCACATGTGTAGAAATCAGAGGACAACTTTTAGGATCCAGTAGTTTTGTGCTTCTGCTTTGTTCTGAGGCAGCATCTCTCTCATGTGTTCACCTCTCTACATATTCTGAGCTAGATGTTCCACAACTCTCCTGCTTTTCAGTCCATCTCATCACAGAAATGCTGGGATTACAGATGTGCCTCACATCATCCAGCCTTTTTTGGGTGGGTTTGAAGATTGAACTAAGGTTGCTAGGCTCACATGGCAAGCACTTTTATTCAATGAGGCCAAGGCATGCTTTCTTGGTGCCCATTCTTCAGACAAGAAAGCTGAGTCTCAGAAAGGTTAGCCAATGGCCCTATGCTCCACAGCAATGTGGTTGCTAAGGTGACTAATGAATCCAATTTGTCATTCTCCTTCTCTTATGCGATCTTGAACTATTCAGTTTCCAGAAGACTGAGGAGGGGCACAAGATAGGGGGGAAACATGCTTTATTGTCCCAATGACTAAGAAAAAACCATTCCATCAACTTAAAAATACAAAGATAAAAGGCAGAAACCTCATGCTAGGCATGAGGGATGCTCACAACTGACATACCTATGGTCCAGATTCTTCATCTCTTTTCTTTCTTAAATATTTAAGCACGGTACATGATGGGTACTTAGAGATAGCCTGAGCCCACATCCTCCCTATTGACAGGAAAGGCCTTTCACTCTCTGAACATGCATTAAAATTCCCAGCTGGCCACTGAACCCAGTGGTTCTTAGCAGGGTACACCCAGCTGGTGCCATCATGTTACTTGGGGTGGCTGAGAAATGTCCAAGCTTTCTATCATTCCAAAATATTTCTCTGCATTCTCTGTAGTTGCAATGATCAGGAGGGCTGATCTTAGTTTGTTTGTTCTTAGTGGGCTGAATGTTGTCACTGTGCTTGGTTCCCATATCCTCCTCAGTGGAGAGGCCAGGCTGCCCAAGATTGATGGCTAATGCCCCCACTGATGGAGATCTGGTGAGCATACCTGCCTGCATTTTATTCATACCCAGCTATCATTCAAAAAACTGTTGATTCTACATTATAGTTGTCCCTACACCTGAGCTATGTGGGCCCCCAAAGCTTTGCAAAGCACTCCTTACAGATCCTTTGATTTATATTTCTATTTTTATATACACATATACATATTATACACATATATATACAATATATATATTTTTGGATATTTATTTAGGATATATATTTATGGATCTAGGAGTACACAGATTGCTATATTTGGGAAACCAAATTATTCTTTGGGCAAGTCATTCACCACCTTAGATCCCAGATTCTCCACTCATAAAGTAGAAGAATGTTTTTATTCCATTCATGGATGGATTTGATGGTCCATTCTACATGTAATCCTGCCTGGCCTTGCTGGGCCTTGGCTGTGGGAATGTTGGCAGAAGGGTTTTCTTAGCTGCCTACATATATTTCCTGCAATTTTAAGGCAAAAAATTTTGCTTCAAATATAAAAAAGAGAAAAATTATAAAATCAAAATGAGTAAATGTTTAATTAAATGTCTACATAATGGGATGTTACATAAACATCATTAATTGTTAAATTTGATATCCATAAAAATTTCATTATATTTGAAAACAATTTGTTCCCTTGAATTGCTCCCTCTGAAAGGGTTTTTCAAATGTGTCCTGTGATTGCTGAAGGTTCACAGCCCTGCTTTACTCTTTGCCAAATGCTCTCAAAAGCCAAACCATAAAATTCCCTTTTTAAATGTATTACAGCTAAAATTGTTAGCGTGAAATGTGGGTGACTTGCAATATATTTGGTGAGAAGTAGGGTTAAAATCTCTAAAAGCATGACTGCTAGGTAGGCGCAGCTGGGGGATGGTTCAATGGCTAATGATACACAGTGCTCTTGCAGAGGACCTGAAGTTGGGTGCATCACAATTGCCTATAACTTCTGCTCCAGGGGATCCAACACCCTCTTTTGGCTTCTGTAAGAATGGCTTTCACATGTACAAATGCCCACACAGACATGCATAATAAATAAAATAAATAAAAACAAAATCTTAAAAGGGTGCTCAGAGTAGTGCCTTCAAACCAGAACTAATATTTAATGAAGCCATTATTCTGTGCTGGGATCCCGTCAAGCCTTATGTATTCATGAGCTTGTCTAATCCTGAGACAATCTTGAATGTACAGTTACATTTGAGCACCCACACTGGCATCTATTACATTAGCAGATGTAACCCTCATGATTCACAGCTATTTTATAACAGAGTCTACATGACATGCATATGCACCTTTTGGATCACTGCTCCCTGAACACTATAGTGTAGCCTATCTGCACAGTCTTTACATTGTATTAAGTATTTTAAGTTGTCTGGAAGTGATTTAAAAAACAAGATGTTGTGCATGGGTTATTTATGAGACTTGACCATCTGTGGGTTTTGGTATCTGCCAAGGGATCTACAGTGCCCAAGATGAAATAGTCCACTGTAATATTCTCATTTTACAGGCAAGAAAAAGAACTCAAATATCAGTCATCCTTCCAAAGACATATGATAGCAAGACAGTCAGGGTTAAAACCAATGGCTCCAGGCTCGTGCTCCTCATGACCTTACCAGATAAGATGCCTGGCAACCCTGGATATTTCCAGAAGAGAAAATAAATCCTGGCAGGCTGAAAGGAAGGACTATATTTGCGGCCAGACTTTGAAGTGCAATTCATATTGCATTAAGGAGATTGCAGTTCCTATTTGCCTCTGGGCTCCTTCACTCTGTAGTTCTCTGTCCAGAGGTCTCCTTTATCACTGACCCTCAGACCCACCTACATGCTGTTAATTAATTCAAGTCACAAATAATGATGGACTGATGGCTACCAAGAGCCCATCAACAATTTCCAATAGCATTTATCCTCTTGTTCTCACAAGAACCTCCATTTTATGAACAAGAAAACTAGGATGGTTTATAGATTGGACATATTTTTCCTATGACATCAGCTTTCAGTAGTGAATCACAGAATGCACACTACGGGCTTACTGGAAAGGTAACTGTTTCAATCCAGGGTATCTGCAAGTAAGTTTATTGCACAAAAGCAAAGTTTTCTCTTGGCTGCCACCAACAGCTGATTGCTCTCTGGGTTCTACTGTGAATAGTTTGGAGTGCATCCTTCTAGACTTCAGCCATATGCATTAGCATCCTAAGTATCTATTATCTGTCTGTTCCTCTTCTCACTTGTTTTGGTAAATTCTTTCCCTCTATGTGAACAGACAGATGCAGAGGGACTCTTAGGAAATGATACCTCCCACCAGAGATGTTGTGACTCCTAGGACAAGGCTTAGATACTCATGTAATTAGGACAAGTAGGTGGAGTGCTTCCTGCCCTTTCCATCAAACTTCCACCCCTTGGCAGGGCTTCTCTCTGTGACACACAAGGTAGGTCTGCTCCTATGATGAGATGAGGTGAGATGATGTGCTGTATTCTCAGCCATGGGAAGTACTAGCAAAAAGGAAATTGCCTAAGAGGAGCAGCAAAAGTCTCACTGGGTGCTGTTTTCCTGGCCTTTGCTAAAGACAAACTGTAATTCAGGTTATCCAGAAAACAGTGTTGGGCAATCAACTGAGGTATTGGGAGAGAGCGTGGTGCTGTCTTGATGCATGCCTGCCTAAGGCCAGCAGAACATTTGTAAGTAGGGACTCCCTAAATTGTCAAGTGAAGAACTTGGCAGAAAAACCTCAATCTCCTCTGAATAGCATGTGAAGACATGTTGGCTATGGTGGGTTTTTGCTTGCAAAGATAAGAGAATTCTAGTTCTCGGAGGCTTTTCCCCACACCCAGCCCAGCCCTGTTCCATTTTCATAGCCACAGTTTATGGCAAATAAAAGTTTCTGTCTCGATGAAACAGCAAGAGAAGCCTCTGGGGATTGGTGACTGAGACTACAATGCTCTTACCTTTGCACACTGCCAGTGTAGAAGAACTCAGCAGCCATACTGCCCTGGAGAAGGGTGGCTGATGGACAGGCAGGATAACACAGCCAAAGTAGAGACTGGGAGGCCAGGAGACTAGGAAGCCTGTGAGCTCAGGCCTGTGTGATCTTGGGCAAAATGCCTTTTTCTGTTCTTGAGTTTCATGTGTGAAATTGTGATTACAACTGTCCTCAAGTTATGTGGAATTTGGGCTTGCATAGTATAGTCAGTTTTGCTGTAAGTCACATTGTATATGGAAGAGTATTATAACTAGGTAGAAGATAATACAGGCAAAATATTCAACACAATGCTAGGTGTATATATGTGCGTGTGTATAGTAGTTCAAAACCAAACTAGTTTATGTTGACAATAAACTGTGGACCCTCATCACATTAGCATTTCAATACAGAAACATTTGATTTTGATAAACAACTATAGACTGAGTGAATGCAAATAGGAGATTGACCACAGTGAGATGCTGAAGTAGGTGTGTTATGATCCACCTCCAGACCTGGGTAGGCACCATTAGCAGCCTCTCTTAGAGAGTTAGTTAATTTGGGAAGTTAACTCTAAATTGGTATCCAGAAGGTCTGGGTTCAAGTCCTGACCCTGCTACTTGTAATTTAGAAGCAAACAATTAAGATTCTCATTGCCTGGGTTCATACATAGCTTCAGAGTGAAAACCTAAGAAGTATACAAGAACAGCAAAGGAAGCTGGGAGGACTCCAAGACTGTCCACACAGTGGCCTGGGACATGTTCTGCTTTCTTCTGCCCTGTATCTCCTCTCTGCAAGACAGCTAATACTGCTGGCTTGGGGATGGGTGGGCTGCCGACATGGTAACACTAGCAAGCAAGCTGCTCTCCTTAGCATTGCTAACCTTGAGACAAGGAACTCGGGGACCTGGGCTACTGACTTCTCTCATGTCTCAGAAACTTTCAATGAAATTTTTATGGGACCCCCCCCACACATACACATAGTACCCATTACCATTTAACACAAAGTTAACTTTAGAATATCAAGTGGTCCAATCATATGAGGGTCAGTCAAGACAACTTGGGCCATATTTGCCCCAAGGGAATGGAGGGAATTGCCTCCCAGTCTAGCCCAGCAAACTTAGCCTATGAGACAGCTTCCCTTAGTCAGGGTCATAAGAGGAGTCTGCCTACAGAATGATTAGTCATAGAGGTGGGGGCAGAATTTGATCTTAATATTCTAGCCAATCTTTAAAGATCAAATGATGTGCACAGGATGTGGCTATTATATGGAATAATGACCGAATCCCTAGAAAACCACTATACTGGCTGAAATACTTCATAGGTGAAGATGGCCCACCCGAGGCCTTCTGTCTCACAGAAAATCATAGCAGTAGCCAGTGCATGAATCAAACCAAATAGAAACCAGCAGGATCCATGCAGAAACAATACTCTGCACATCAGACCAGGCAACACCCCCGGTGCAGGTTTCTCAGCCTCAGCCATCAATGATCCCACCCTTGTTTGCCCAGATTTGTCTCCAAAAAGCTTGACTGTTGCATTGAGATAATACTAATATTGATTGAGCTTTCTGCACTTGCCAGACACTGACTAAAGCCCTTTGCATGTATCTGTGCACTTAATCCTCAAATATCCCTGTGAGGAGAACTTGCTAATTCTGTCTTAGGGAAAATGACACCCAGGAAAGGAAATAAGTCCCCCAAAGGAATCTGACTAGTAAATAGCAGAGCTGGGTTTTGGACCCAGACAGGCTGGCTCCAGTGTCTGAGCATTTAGTCATCACTCTGGTGGTCCCCGTCTCCTCCAGGGATATTGGGGAGCAGGAAAGGCCGTCCCCATCTGCTGAGAACACTGCAGAATAGCAGCAGGGTATTCTGCACAGCAGAGGGCATCGGGTCGCTTAGTGTGAAACATCCATGATCCCCGAGATGTGGTGCCTTCTTAGCTCTGACTTTTATTTCCCCTTGTAAAAGTGAGTTCTGCCAGATGATAAACTACAGCAGTATCCACAGTAAAAGACTGAGTGTGCTGAAGAGACGATTTGCATTCCCCACTTGAGAAAAGGAGACCTCGGGTTCTTCTAACAACACATCTCAAATGACAGGCATCAGCCTCTTGCATTGGCCCCTTTAATTAAGCAGACTCAGAGACGTCACATCTCCATGTACACTCAGAAACTCTCCTACTCTGCTCCCTTTTGATCTTTGTAATTTATTTAAAGATCATATTGAACACATTATTTGCTCTGTGAGCCACAGCCTAAAGAAGTCAAATTCTAACCTGATCACAGCATTCTGAACCACATCATCCCCATCATTAAAAAGCTACTGTGCTCTTTTCTCTAGTAACAGATGCCTCCATGTTACCTTGGGGTTCAAACTGAGGTTCCAACCTCTTTGTGCTTGCTTCAGTTATTTTTCACTTTTCATTGACTTATTAGCTTTTCTTTTAAACAAAATGAGTTATGGTTCTTATTGCCTTTAAAAATGTTCCAGGAGCCTGAGGAGATGGTTCTGGAAGCATGGAGATGTGTGTTAGAATCCTCAGCAATCGTGTAAGAAGCCAGGAATAGTTATAGGTCCCTTTAATCCCAGTGTTGAAGGGTGGAGACAGGTAGTACCCCAGAGCTTGCTGGCCCACCAGCCCAGCCCAAACAGTCAGATTCTGGTTCTCTGACAGACCCTACCTCAAAGCAATGAGGTACAGTGATAAATGAAGACACTTGATGTTCTTTTCCGGGCAGCTGTACAGGTATGTGCACTCATACTCACACATGTGCAGGTTCATTCACTGCATCCTGAGAGTGTGTGAATGCATGCGCACACATATGCACACATACACACACACACACACACACAGAGAGAGAGAGAGAGAGAGAGAGAGAGAGAGAGAGAGAGAGAGAGAGAGAGAGAGAGAGCGCTAAGGGATCTGGACTAGTCAAGAGCCTCTCTTATTGGTACTTCCAGGCCTCTGGTCACTTCTGTTTAGTAGTCTGCTTACTGTTCAGTTGGCATCATCATTTTCTTTATCCTCCACTATCAAACACCTTCAGTGACTCTTTTCCCACTGCATAAAATAAGTGTTCAATGAAGTGTTCTGAGGTTGAGTTACTAGCCTGGGAACTGATTTTAAACATGTACAGATTCTTTTCTCTTTGTTAGTCCTTAAAACTGCAGTATAACTATTTGCTTGGCATTTGTGTTGTGTGGGATCCTTAGAATCTTCCTGTAATTTCAGCACATGGCTGCATTGCACAGATTTCAAGGCAATACTGTCATTCTACAAAGGAGAATCAAGGATCCTCACATGTTGGTTACCCATGAGAGGTTCTGAAACAGATGTCCTGTGGATATACACCTGTATGTAAATGCTCTTCATTTCACGTAGTAACCATCCCTTGGAAGCAAATACAGGGTATGCGTTGCCATCTATTACACCTGGGTAACTGGGTGAGTAGAAATATATAGGCCTTCAGTGCTTTCACACATGCTTCTCAGGCCCATCTTCCGTAGAACAGGCCTGATGAAATCATTGTTGGCCAGCAAAGAAGGGGAACAGGATAAATCATGCTTGGGGTATAGTCCTGAGTAGGCATCAGAAATTACCTGGAAAAAAGTGGTAATCAAGAATGAAATAAGGGGTGAAAGAAAAGGAATCCTCAGAAGAATTCATAAGTGTTCATGTGTCTATATGAGTGTGAATGGCAGGAGAGCACGAGACAGAGACAGCAAAGACAGAGAGCAAGATGGGGATCCATGAAGAAAGGAGAAGACAGGTATAGATAAGATAAAAATAGAGATTTGTCACCCTCTGTCCCAAGCCACTCTCTGGGTCATTTTCCCCATTTTATCTTCTTAGCGATTATCACCATCTGAAATTAATATATGTGTGTCTATTGGTTTAATGTTTAAATTTCTGAGGGCCTTATATACTTGCATGCTCCCTGAGAGAAAGACAATATGCCCTTCTCCAACCCAGAGACCAGGTTACAGGGACAAAGGAATGCCTGTTACATGGATGGATGGGAGAGACTGAGTGGCTATTCTGACATCTAGACTTTAAAGCAGGAAGTAAAGACATTGTCAAAAAAGGAGCTCTCAGGGTCTCTTGGGAGAGAAGAATTCAGCCTTTGGGGAAGTGGGGTAGGAATGGTGACTCATGAGCCCATTTCTGCTAACTGCAAGGACCCCCAGAAAAAGCTTTTCACAGGCACTGAGCTATGTGGCATGTCATTTATTTATGGACTGTCTGTGTGCTCATGCCTGGCCAGCAGGTGCTATGACAGTCGAGAATCCTGGGCTGCTCCTCTCTTCCAGATATCCAGCAATTTGGAGGAAAAAAATGCATGTAAGCTGACAGGTTGCCATTGCATCCCCAGGCAAACAAGTACACTTTTTGGTCAGGCTCCCATCATCAGGGAGATGTCTATTTTCACTCTTAGAGGAGGAGAATAAATAAATAATGAAGCAAAAAAGGGAGCAGTTAAATGTCGAGGGTCAGAGAAGCCTTGATGCCAGGGCAGATAGATCTGAAGCCAATGGGGAAATCAGTGCTAGCTGAGTGGCCTTGGGCAACATATATCACCGTCTAAGTCTGTGCTTTTGCCACCTTGGAGCAGGGTTAGGGTAAGGATAATGGATGAGAAAGCGTGCTGTCCAATGCCTGGCATGCAGCCGCAGCCCTAAGTGCCAGTTCTCTCCTTATTCCCCTTGGGAAGGTGCTACCTCTTCTAGGATCCTTGTCTCCCCGATCCTTCCTCTGTTCATTAATATATTCCAGGGAATTCACAGTGACTGTGTCACATGCCAGTTAAAAGAACAGCTTCCTCTTCCAGACTGTTCATGTTCATATCAAAGCCCATATCACACACTCAGAAGGTGTGTGACCTTAGAAGGGTGGGTAATCTCTCTGGACTCCACTTTCCAAAACAATACAGTGATGCCCAGCATGGAGAAAGGCAATGCATTTATTTAGAGTAGTGACAGGCTCTTCTGCACCCAGACCTCTCTTCTGTTCTGCCACTATAGCAAAATTCCTTAGTAAGCACAGTGCCTCTACCCAAGCTCTGCCTTCTCCCTAGAATACCATGATCCCCCATATTCCTGTAACTGGTACCACTTTAATATGCGAGTCCAGCCTCAGGGACTTCATCAAAGTGAACATTTTGTTGACTACTCAGTCTCAGCTTGCCCCTCCATCCCAAGACGCCTCTATGACAAACTTTCCACCATGTCAGGTTCAGAATGTCTATACAAAATTAGTTTTCCTGTATGGTTGGTTTATTCCTTCTGTTCCTTGTCTCCCTGAAATGTAGTCACACAAGAATAAGGACTGGCCTGTCTGTCCCTTGAAACTGTATAGTGAGAGGTGACAGAATGATTATGTTGAAGGCCCTGGTTGCATGCAGTGTTTCCATAGAATTCTGCTATTCTAGCCCTATTCAGGATCTGTGGTAAAGACCAGTTTCTTTCCTCTAAATATGGAGCCTAGCTAACTCTGCTCTTGACAAAGCACAAAGATAGCTTTCACAGAGCTCTCAGAGGCTTCTTGTGAAGTGTGCCCTCCCTTACTCAGTCATGGGGACTTGCAAACTGCCTCCTGAAGCTGCTGCCCCCACATGCCTATTTCAAAGGTCAGAGAGGCTAGAACTTCCTCTTTTCGTAGCCTTGCAAAATGACGATTTGGGGGAGGATGCATCCTCTTTCCAGATGACCAGAAACCTGGATTCCTTTGGCTGACCTCTGTTTGGGAGTAGTGGTTGGTCAGGTATTCCTAGCAAGGGTCTGTGTGAATGAAGTTCTCTGGCCTCTGAGAATTTTCACTCACTTAAGGGTTTGTGATTGGCTTTGGGGCCCAGGAAAGGAATGTCACTGGGGCGTTGTCTTAGGAGTCCAACCTGCCTTTGTGGAGCAAACAGCACAAGGGTTGTCAGCTTTCTGGAGATCTGTATGTGGGTCCAGGAGACTCTCATGCAAATAAAGATGAGTCTAAGAGCTTAAAACAGAAATAACATCTGGATTTCATTAAGGATTGGGGCTTTGGACAGATCAAACTGTAAGTGCTGGCTGCTATAGAAGAGGTGTAGGGGAGCTCAGAGGAAGAATTCTGTAGGCCAGAAACATAAATGACTTTTAGATGGGAGGAGCAACCCTCTACTTCTTCTCCCTGTACATGGGAAAGGCCTATTGCAACCTGTAAATCCAACCTGTCAATTATCTGTAGACCTGGAGTAACCTATGCCACTTTGCTGAGCTTCAACATTCTCACCTTTGAAATGGACATCATAATGCATCTCTAATTTCAGATGGGACATTATCTCAGTAGGGAAATGCCATGCATGTGCGAGGATCTGAGTTCAGTTCCCCAGCACCCACAGAACAGCTGGGCATGATACCTCCTATCTGTAACACTGGCATGGGGGATGAGGGAGAAGGAAACAGAGATCAGCCAATTCCTAGAGCTTGGTGGCCTGTCAGTTGATCAATTGGTGTGCTCTGGCCTCAAAAAGGACAGAGAACAATAGTGGAAGACACCTGTTGTCAGCCTTAGCATGTGTGCACACTTATATGTACTTATGTATGTATACAGACATGCACACAACACTAAAATATTGTATTAGTGAAAATTGAGTGAGGTGATACATATAAAATACTTAGCACCATATTGGGCACAGCCACATAACTTAATTGACTATATCTATTGTTATTTCAGTTGAGTTTATTCCCACTGGCTTTTCCCTGTGAGACCCAACAGCTCCGATTTTTTTCTGCTCTCTCATCCTGATGTTACCTCACAAATGTCCTGTCTTCCCTGGATGGAGGTTAACTGTATTCCCATGTACCTGCTAACATAAGGAAGATATCCATGACCTTTGTGCAGAGAGATCAGGTGACTGTCTCAGGGCTGGTAAGTCGGAGCCAGGACACCCTACTTTCAAACTCACTCTCTTTTAAAGATACCATGAGATTCTTCCAGAGTCAGGAGAGAGAAGAGAGACTATTTCCTGCTCTGGAAATCGAGTGTGAATGGATACCAAGGCTCTTTCATTCCAGTCATGCTTAGGAGACAACCCCAAGGTTAGATCCAGGATCTAATCTTCCCAGAATCCTTCTTCACCCCATTCTGGAATGCTTTCTCAAGTTAAAGAATTAGAACATGTGGTTCACAGAGATGGGGAAATGGGACAAGACATTTAGGAAATGAGTTTCGAATGGCTTCCTCCTATGGCCAGAGAGGTACCCAGCTTTTCCATCATCACAAGATGGTACAAGATGTTTCTGGAGAGGATGAGGATGGTGTGCTGATGATCATCACTACTGGCTGGGCCAGATGCACATCATAAACCTATTTGTTTACTTCCCTTCCCAGCATGGTGAAGCAGGTATTGTTCTCATTTCACAGATGAGGAACCAGAGGCTTGAGGTGACAGAAGTGTTCTCTAATGTGGCACTATTTTAAAATAAAACTGAGGCTCTAAGGGGGCCTGTGGAGTTCCAGAGCCCGGCTAGTACACCACACTCTCTCCTTCCTCCTCTCTCTGTCTCTGTCTTGGTCTCTGTCTCTGTCTTGGTCTCTGTCTCTGTCTCTCTGTCTCTGTCTCTCTCTCTCTCTCTGTGTGTGTGTGTGTGTGTGTGTGTGTGTGTGTGTGTGTGTGTGTGTGTGTGAGAGAGAGAGAGAGAGAGAGAGAGAGAGAGAGAGAGAGAGAGAGAGAGAGAGTGAGTCTGACTACCTTGTCTGCTACCCTCCCTTCAGAAGGCAACATTTTTTCCCCTTTGAAGGTCCTAGCTGTTTTTTTGTTTGGTTGGTTGGTTTGGTTTTATTTTCCACATAGGAAGGAAAGGGTACTATTTGTGTTTTCTATTCCTGACTGCCCTCCTTACCTGGGAGGACATGTCCCTTGTCTGCCATAAAAGACCTGTCAGTTTTATTCTAAGGTGCTATCCGCATGGCCTGTCATTGCCTAGCAGACAGCCCAGTGTTGTGCTTACACAAAAATCAGAACAGCAGGGACTAGAGGGCTCCTTGATCTCTGAGTCACATCTAAGGGGTCCCCTTACTCCTCTGTACCTTGCTTGCTTTCTCTGAGTTCACAAAAGGAACCACGGCCACAGTTAGGGTTAAAGGCATCTTCCAGGTAAGCCCTAGCCCTGGCACATGGTGAGTTCTTTAGGAATGGTAATTATGAGCCCAAAGGCCTACAAAATAAGTCAACTACATAGTCAACTTACTATTCTACATAGAGAAAAAATAAGACCCCACAAGCAAAAATGGCTGTTCTTGACACTCATTAGATTCACACCGAAGGGATGACATTGAGAACAATTCTCATTTTCCAGCACTTGCCCCAAGAGTTTCAAACATAGGGAGCTTTGAGGCTATCAGGGAGCCTAATCAAGGTGGCTGGATGTTCTCCTTGGACTCAGCAGGGCTGGGTGGATGGGTGATGCGCTTCTCGGGAGTGAGTACTCAGTGATGCAGCAGGTGTGAGTCTCGGAATGATGCCTGAGAACTATGGCTGGAGGGCCTGTAAACCACAGTGCCTGCTGGGCTCAGCTGGTTAGTTCATATAACAGTCATGCCAGGCAGAATATGACAGAGGAATGGGCTCTGAGCCAGGGTAAATGGAGGTGGTGCCAAGTCTTGCAGGAAATGCTGTGTCTCTTCAAACTGGGACGACATGGTGCAGAAATGTGGGAACTTCTGTTTCCACAAGAAAAGCAGTGAAACTGTCCTTTACGTACAAACTACAGTTAAAATGTTAGCAACTAACTCACTCACATGTTTTAAACATTCAGATGACCAAATCACAACCATATGTTGAATCTGGCTTTTAGATCACAAATTTTGCACCTGATTCTTGTTCTGCCCACAAGTCCACAAGGGTTCTAGACCTCAGCAGGCACTAACCCAGCAGACAGCAGTGGCTCATTCCACCAGAGAAATCAGGAGATGTAATCAATGAATATTTTAAAACCTATTCATCCTATTCACATTCCAGAAGCATTCTCCAAAGCTAAAACTGAAGCTCACAGCAAGGATGCCTTTGAGCTGGACATGGAGAACCCTCCACATGACCATTCTCTCCGTAGAATAAAGAAGTGACAGAAACCCCAAGGCCTGCTGATTTCTCTGGTCCTTTTTGTTTTATTCCCAGGTCCCCTCCCCTATGGCTGTTAAATTCAACAATCATGTTTGGTATATGCATGAAACATAGCCAATACTCCACGTATGATCTTCCCCTTTAATTTCTTAATATTATAAAGGCATTGTTGCTGTGCCAATAGATCAGCTGAGGAGGAAAACTGGCCCAAGGGAGAGAACACACATCAGGGTTGACAGAGGAGCTCAAGGCCAAGCACACAGGTGTCACACTCATAAGGGTTAATTTCCTTCTGGTTGGTGGCTTCACTGCTGCCTGAGCCAGGATGTATAAAGCAAACATCTCTGTCACTCCTAAGGCAAAGCCCTGCGTTCCCTGCATCATCTCCTCACCATGTAAAAGCTATAGAGAGGGAGCCCCACTATCTTGGTACACATTTCCTTTACCTCACCAGAATGGAGGAAAGGAAGGAAAATTACAGTCTTCTCTAAAATATGGAAATAGATGCTTGCCAACAAGTTCAAATTTATGATAATTTCCCCGTACCTCAAGACATCCCACTTGAACATCTGTGTGGTTCACGGACGAGTGCGTGAACTGCCGCTAATCAGAAATGAATTGTGCCACCCCACAGACCCGTGTTCCTGAGCATTTCTCCATTGCTTTCTCTCCCACCCAGTCTCCCTTAAATTTAATTAGACCATGGGAGAGGCATGGATACACTTTTTGATTCAGAGGAGCCAGAAGCCATGGGGGAGAGGAAACCTATATTTTTCTTGCCTTGATAGCTGTTTTTTTAAACTTCCTTGCCCATCATTCGTACACAAGCTACCATAAATAAGATATACTACTGACTTTCTCAGGTGTCAACATCTTAATGAGAGAATCTACTTTCTGACATCTTGGAAAAGGTCAATAAAGGAAAAAGAAATTAGAACCAGGCTGGCATCTTTCTCATGCTACGCTGGTTCTGCGCATGCCAACAGCATAGGGGAACTGCTATGTTGCAACTGCAGACCAGATGTGAAACTCAAATGATATGGTGGAGTCTTATTTTGGAATGGTGCATATTTTTAAGTGGGGGTAAAGGCTGCGTCTTGACATTTATGGTGGCAGGGCTCCCACTGCATGACGACCTGCTGTTAAGCACAAATGCAAACAGGCGTGCTAGATGAGGGGAGCCAGGGTTCTGATCTGCAGGGGCCTGGCTGATTCTAGTTCTCCACCTGAAGAAACCTGGTGATGCTTGTCTGCAGGTTTTCTGGGATCACCTGGCTCCATTCAGCTTGTTTATTCTAGACAACTATCAGAGTGATCTATTTCAGCCCACGGAGGTTCATGCCATGTCCTGTAGAAGATTCCCCTTGGTCCCACAGGTATTAATAATTAATATCAACTCCAGAATCTTTGAGATGATCAAGCATTCTTCTGGGTCTGCCTCCTCCTTCTCCCAACATGCATCTCACTTACTGTTCTCTCCCGGAAGCTTGTGGGTTTTCAAACAATCACCTGTCTTCACTCCAGAGGCCTATAAGAACTATGCCTACAATCCTCCTTCCTCTGCTTTCTGCATTCCTTATTTATATCTTAGCTTCCCTAACCATAGTTCTTTGCCATCTCTTTCCCTTATACCACACACTTGCCTGTCAGAGCACTGCTCTCGTGGTGGGTATCATAATACACACCTCCCTATCCCACAGGCTCTCTGTTGTTGCTCATTCAGGGAATCTAAGCCTTAGTGTAGTATCAGTGTTTGTGTGTGTGTGTGTGTGTGTGTGTGTGTGTGTCTTATCCCTTACAAGAGGACATTTTGGAGCAGACAACTCTATGTTGGGGTGGAAAATTATCTTGAATATTTTAGAAGCAGCTGCAGTAGTCCTGCCTTCCACCCACTGGAACCAGTAGCAACCTCAAGGTTGAGAAAAACAAAAATGTTTCTAGAATTTTTTGGTTGTTTCCAGGATTTGCTAAATGTCCCATGAGACAGAGCTGCCATAAGCTGAAAATTGCTGGACTGGAGAATGCCATGGAATTGGTACTCTGAAAGTGAAAGTGTCTCCCACTTTCCAATAACCTTTCCTCCCTCTCCTCCTTCTTCCTCCTCCTCCTCTTCTTCCTCTAGAGTAGTGGATCTGTTTTTATAAAAAGTAGGATACAGAAAATAAGGGGACATGCTAGTGGGGATCCTGGGACACACAAGAAACTTCCAGAGGCCTAAGAGGCAAAGGGGTTCAAGGATTTAAAAATAATACAACTTTGCCTTTTAATAGCCAAGAACCCCCTAAGAAAGTAATATGTTTAGAGATTCTGCTGTAGCATTGGCGAAAGCAGAAATGACCGTGTCAGCTCTACAGACTTACGACAGAGAGTAAAGGACTTGAAATGAATAAGATGCATTATTCAGTGCCTGACAAACAGGTAAAGCTATTACTCATCTTGGTCCTTTCCTTATATTCTTTGGGGACCTCAACAGAGAGGTGAATTCCTCTATGATGTTCAACGTATCTTCCTAATGTTATATGAAGGTAGATATCCAGGCATAGAGTTTCTAGGAATAACATTTCTACTTTCATACAAGAGGACAAAGAAAGGGATGTACTTAAGGTGCAGCTGTGCTGGTCACTTGGTTGAGTCAGAGGTAACAGAAATGTGAGCTGTAGGAGGTCAGGAACTTTTCAACCTTCAAGACCAGTGCATTCCAGATACACAGCACTAGTTGAACATCTGTCTACTATAAAGCTTAATTGGTCCATTAAGGTTTCTGTGAGAGTTCTTACTCCTGGCTTCACCATAGCTAAGGATGACATTCATACCTCCTATCTGCATTAGAGAATCAACCACTGGGAGAGTGGTGCATAAGAGAGGGATATCTAGGAAAGACTAGAAGGAAGGATAAAGGATCAGTACAAATTCATCATTGCAAAATGAAAATAGATATTTACCTTATAAGATTGTTGTGCACATTAAATGGGAGCTTAGAACAGGGTCAGCAAGAGTGGGCACTCAGTGCATGCTGCTTTTATCATCATTGACCCATTTTTAAACTGTGTACTCTGAGGATTGTACCATTTTACTCAACTTTCACATTGTCAGGAAACAGACTTTTGATTGAGAGAGATAATCTCAAGCAAAGGAGTTGGGGGTTATCTATCCAAAGTCACTCATCCAGGTACAGATCAGCTTTGGGGTTTAGTAAACTTCCTTATAGGGTCAGACTTTTCAGACAAGTCCAGATATAATACACTAGCTCTGGGAACTGTAACACCCCTCTACCACTACTCAATTCTTAACTGTGCTATAAAAGCAGCCTTGAGGCATCATGTAAATAGTGGACAGGACTGTGGTCCAATAAGACTTTATTGACAAAAACAGTTATGTGGCTCAAAGTCAGATAAATTTCTGTGCCCAGAAGCTGGGCAGCTCCTACCTACTCACCAGATAGGAAGTCTTCACTCCAAAGCTTCCAAGCTGCTGTGTTGACAGAGCAGTGGGTGGTGGGAAACCCCTTCTGTGATGAAAAGGCTTTGTTTGATTTTTCTCTAAGTATGTTTGAATTATTAAGTGCCTGGCTCATTAAGTGAAGGGTGCTGTTATAATTCTATTGCTGGAGACAAAATTGCTATTTAAATTGAGTTTTTACCAATTTAGCTAATTTACTAAGTGGGCATTGCCATGTCTTAATTATTATTCTCTGATAAGAGGTTATTCGAGGGGACAATGCAGTGTGGCTATACCAAGTCTGCATAGGCTGGAGGAATGAGCCCCCCTAGGAGGTCTGTGCACTCTGGAGAGAGATACAGCAGTCTGATTTTCTCCAGTGCTGTTTGAAGATCTGCTAAGTTATAAGAAAAAGAAACTCAGTAATCACTCCAATAAAGACCTGCTGATGATGCTCACCTCCCTTAACAGCAATGGAGGGTGCAAGAGATAGTATTCTTCATTTTGATTAGCTCACAATTGGTGGTTTCCTCCCCAGCCCTGGATTTCTAAGACAAGCCGTGAAAGCTCTGATAATAAATAAATACAAGGCACTTCAACTTATGATGCCTTAGTTTCCTCATCTGAATGGCCACGTACCTTTAGAGTCTGCATGAAGGGCCAGGATTAGGATGAGCCCAGTGAGAGGCCCTAAGCTTGCACAATGCTCCTCCTCGGTCCATTCCTGGGCACTTCTGTCCCTGCTGATGCTCCATCCTAGAAAGCATCCATAGTCCATCCCCTTCTTGTTGGCTCAACATTCTCAAAAAGTTCCAGGCTTCAGGAGATGAATTCCATGTGCATAGTCTAAATGTAAGTACCGTCAATTTGGTTCTTTGTCTCTTAAAAGGAAGACAGGTGTTTGTATGCTGTTTTCCCACTACTAGGGAATGATTATGGGGCTCTTTGCAAGAATGCTTGGAAAACTGAAAGATGCTTCTGTTATAATTGTTCGCCTCCACTCCTGTCAAGAAAAATACCCTTGCTAACCTCCCTGAGGTTGTCGACCTGGCCTTTACTAGTGTGTTTAGAGGCATGAAACTAGAACCATTTAAGGGCAGAGCTGATAGTGAGCACTGCTTTCTGTCTGCTCTCCTGAGTAAATGTCATTCCGAATTATTATTTATCTGCAAGACTTTTGAGTTATAATGCCTTGTTCTATTAGAGATGTCTGACTTTTGATGTTTTTAAAGAGCCCATTTTTCTCCTATGAAGTCAGTGTACTGTGCACAATTTGACAAGTTTTAAGACATAATGTAGCAGTTGGAGCTTTAAGCAAATAGCATGGTGATGAATGATGACCTCCCTGTGTGTGCAGCGTTCATCATGCCTTGGTATGAAGACCTTTATTTCAGTGTGGAGGAGGCAGGATGGGACAAAACCTGTTCTCCTCCATGGGCATACTTTAGTGCTCACATCTTAATGTGGAGCCCAAGCCTTGACCTGATATTTCAATGTACAAATGTAGCCTTAGAAACCAGTTTTTATTCTACACGCCTCCACCCTGTTGGCTGTTTTGTATGTCAGCCTTTGGTGAGTGAGCATGAAAGAAGGGGAAAGAATCTGGAGTGAGCCATCTTTGGACTGGTTTAGAGGGAACACCAGAGAGACAGATTCTCAACACTAAATGAGAGTTAAAATTATCATCTTGGCTGAGTTTTAAAACTTTGATCCATAATACGTAGAAGATGATCTTGGGTGTGGTGCCACATACGGCATATGTATTCACTGTGAGCTGACAAGAGCCGGGAGGTCTGCAGGCTGTCCTTATACACTGACACCCCTCCGGATGACCAGCATTCTGCACAAGCCCTGCCCCAGTTATCAAGCACAAAGCTTGTCTGAAACTGTCCACAAAACATACTTAGCTCTCCAGTGCTCACATGTCATCTTCCTGAAAAGTTGTTCTCCATTTCAGGACCACATCAATATGTTAGCAACTCAAGTCCATGAATAACTGTCTGGGTAACTGTGTCCTGATTATAATCACTTTGCAAGCTATTTTCTCAGGTTGTTGCTATTGATTTTTAATCAGAATTCATAATCAAGTCTAAGGTGGTTGGTTTGGTAGCATTTCCTGCTTCATTTGCCTGGTTATAGATGATGCCTATCACACAGGTAATATTAGATTATGCTAACCATGGCATGACAAGGAGCCTTTCCCAAGTACTGACTCTGTAAGCCTTACAACAGTAGTAGCACTTTAAGTACAAGATCACATTTAATTTATGAGAGTACTCCCACCCACTCACCCCCACCAATACATTTAATCCCAGCACTTGGAAGGTAGAGGCAAGATTATAGCAAGTTCATTGCCATCTTATGGCTACAAAGCATGACTCTACCTCAAAAAACAAAACAAAACAAAACAAAACTGAGACATTTACAAAGAAAGAATAATCAGTAGCGCCCTAATGAGTAGGATATTAGCAGTAGTGCTGATCTAGAGCTGAAAGTGACCAGATTTAAAAAGGAGGAGGGGCTTATCCAAGGTCAGACAGCCAGGAAGCAAAGGCCAGGTTTAGAACCTGGGCTATGTGAGCTCAGAGCATGCTGCTGGTGTGAGAAGTATGGCATTGGCACCACCTCTGTGCTCCTGCACATGGGTATGTATTCTCCCACTACCAGGGTGGGAGGTAATGTGGTGGATGGGTGGGGGGGGGTGACAGAGTCTGGACAGACCTGCCCACAGGGGCTTGTGCTTAATGGCAGGAAAATAGGTAATTAAATACATATTAAAGAGCTGGGATTGGCTTTGATCTGTCCCAGAGACCATGATCTTGGTGCTTAGAGGAGATTGTGAATCAGTTCAGGAGAAGGGGGCAGGGCTGAGTGGGGGCTTCTTCAAGGACAATGCTAGTCCGGACCCAAAAAGTCACATTTCAATTCCATTACTTCTAACTGAAGAAAGTAAATGGCACAAGTTTTACTCCAGTTTGTAGATACTTCCAACCCCCCTCTCAGGACCTGATCCCAAACCCCTGCTTCTTCATTCTCAAGCTAGAGTTC
Organism: Sigmodon hispidus; assembly: GCA_004025045.1. NCBI lineage: Eukaryota > Metazoa > Chordata > Mammalia > Rodentia > Cricetidae > Sigmodon > Sigmodon hispidus. Next base: position 102,788 of record PVIH01002002.1, on the reverse strand, counting down.
ACAACCCACAGAGGTGTGCACTGAGCTCTCACTGTGAGGACCAATAGATGCACAGAACAATGAAAGGCAAGATTAGCATCCTTTGTCCTAGGTTAGTAAACCTATCTTCAGCCTTCTTCAGCTGAGTGGAGTACAGACATCCCACGAGGCCCCACAGTCTGCATCAGTACCGATGACACCAGGGGTGTGTTGTGCAGAAGGGCTGGATTCTCCCTCCAGCACATTCAGCACACTCTTCTCTGTGATTATAACAAGCCTGGACCCCAGCCACCTGCATCCAGTCCCTGTCTTGTAAGTCTGAACGTTAAAGGGAATCCAAGGAGGGAGGGCAAAGGTCAGTGACTGCCTGGAAGCCAGAGAAGAGAGTATCTAACCTCACAACTGCTTGAAGGCTGCTGGGCACACAGGCTCTCTTAACACAGCAGGCGTTCCAGAACAGGACCAGAGAGGTCTCATGACTTCCTCCTGCACTGTTCTTTCCCACTGGGAGAAGGTCAAATCAGGCAAAAAGAGGGAATGAACTGGGCTAGCTCCCAATGCATAGTTTCTGAAAAGTGGACAAATGAACAGATGCCCTTCCTGGCTGAATACAGCATCACTATTAAAATGAAACAAAGCCCTGTCTTCATTTCTGCTGACTTTTGATGCTTGCTCAGGATGATGACTAATTTATTCTACCAGGAGAACTTGTCTCTCTGTGCTGTATATTAGAACTATCTATGGATGCCAGGCATCATCACAAGCAAATGAAACCACCAGGCATAGGGGTGGTATCCAGGTGCCAATATTTACACAGCCCCCGGAGATCTTAATATCTAACTAGGGCTAGGAACCATCACCCTGCCAGATACAGGCTAACCTGCTATGCTCCAAGGAGAGGAAGCTTCTAGTAAACAGAACCTGGTTTCCATAGCAACATAGCCCTCAGCTTCTCTCCCTTTCAGAGCACACTGAAACATAAATTATTATGTTTCCCTGCCCTTATCCCTATCCTGTTTCAGGTGATGGGGCAAGGAGTGAGGGTTTCTCTTTTAATGGTTAGTGGATTGAGCTGAGGCCAGTGATAGAATCTTGTCTGTCAGAATCTGCTACCAGAATCATTGCTTTGCAGAGAATGATGGGCATACCTGAGTATGCCAAAGATTTTAGGACATGACAGAGAGAACAGCAGGAGGCTTTTGGTTTTTTAAAATACAATAGCTACAGTTTGAGAATATAACATTAGTGCTAGAATATTCTAGTACTCATTTGGGGGTTTGATCCCTGAGAAATAATGAGATGTCTTTTAAGTAGCCAGTAAAGCTGGTGTTTATTTTTAAACATCATATACAGGTGAGTATTTTTATAAGAAAATGTCAGAAAGGATGAAATGTTCACTTTTAATACCAGTCCCTCTTGGATACTGGAATCAGAGAATCTGAAAAGGATTGGGTCTTTATTCTGTTGATAAGGGTTGGATTATGTCCTAGAAGAAGCATATGGATATTGGCTGCTTGATCCATCCTGGCTCTAACCCAGTGGAGAGTCTCCACATCACAGGTCGAAAAGACCCAAAAATCAACTGTAAGAGCATTTGCAGTCTGTGACATTCTCTTCAGCCCTGGCTGGGGTTGACAGCGGTGGCACGCATTACTAGGTTCCATCACTGGGAATCTCTTTCCACATTAGACAGTCATGCGGCGGCCACCATCTTTCTTCTCCCATTCCACATCACATATCTGTCCCTTCTCTTCAAATCCTCTTTCTGTTTCCTTCTAACCATTTGTGACCCTTTAGATGGGCCCCAGTCTAGTCCTCTATATTCTGTTCCCATCACATTATTCTCCATGTTCATATTGTTCTACCCTCTATACCATGTGTGCATGCATGCACGTACACACCTGCAAAGACAGACAGACAGGCACGCACGCGTGTGTGTGTGTGTGTGCGCGCGCGCACACACACACACACACACACACACACACACCAGGGGGTAGGGGGTGGAGAACGCTCTAGAGAATGTTTCCTTCTGAAGTGTTTCCAACATGCCTTTTTCTTTCTTTTGTTTCTTCTTGTTTATGGTGAGTTAGAGAAAATAGCAATTGATTGACTCATTCACTACTCAATAAACATCACTGCTACTGCTTGCCAGTTGTTATTCTAGGCTCTATAAAGACAGTGCTGACCACCAGAGTCCTGATCACGATATCCATATTTTAGTAGGGACCTAGATACAGATACAGTAAATACATGAAGATGTGCCCAGTGACAGTGCTGAATAGAAGGAAATGTATGCTAAGGGTAATGAAAAGGTGGCAGAGGTCTAATTCGAATCAAGGAGTAGTCTCCCATCTCTAACAAGTGCATGTGCACACGTGCGTGTATGTGTGTGTGTGTGTGTGTGAGAGAGAGAGAGAGACAGAGAGAGAGAGAGACAGAGAGACAGAGACAGAGACAGAGAGACAGAGAAAGATCACGGTATCAGCTTAGTTTTATAGGTTGAAGATGTCATGGAACTGTATATTAGACTCTAACAGCCATTGAGTGACTGAAATGGAAATGGATCACTCTTTTGATCTTGCCCCAGAGCACTTTTCACTAAACCATAAAATAACCACTTCTCATTTTATTTGCCAGAAAGTTAGTGCACATGGATATGAGGGAAGAGCTACTCCAAGGAGGTCCAAGATCAGGAAACCAAGGTGATAAGCAAAAGATGAACATCTGCCATCTTTATGTGCTGAAGGATAGGACTGCTAAAGGATGGCAGTGTCAATCTAAGCCCCTGGTAGTGACTCTGGGTTTGTGCCCTTCATACTGACCCACTGTTGATGACAAGCCTGTACTCTGATGGCTTTTGTTATAATACCTTTCCCTGCACACATACTGTCTCTCCTGAAACAACCTTGGGATGCACAGGATGGTGCATTCCTGGAGTAGGAGGAATCCTTCACGATGGACTTTTCAGCTTATCCCTGATGTCAGCTACATAGTAAACTCACATGAGCTGACCAAATTTCCTTGCCCATTTGCCTGCTTTCTTTAGCACACATGTATATGCACAGTGTGGCTTCATGGGGACCAGTCAGGACAGAGAGTGACACACAAGGCTGAGTGTAGATATGTTCATGTTTCATGTAAGTCTTTTCTATTTGGTTTTACTTTGCTGAGTGTCCTTTTTGTGGCTAATTTGTCAGGAACATGGAGGAAAATGAGATGCCAGCCCTGAGGAAGCTCGGCAAACATGAAGAAAGGAACCAAGGGAAATGCTGAAGGTTCCAATGGCCAGAGCTTTCCATACAATGCTCTAAGGATAAAGTCCTGGCTGAAGAGGCAAAGCAACCCCTCTTGAAATTAATAATTCAAGGCAAAAATAATCACAAAATTTAATTGCTCTCTGTCAGCCATAGCTCATCCTTGTCTTTCATTATTTTGCACAAATTGACTTGGCAGCATTTTCCAGCCAGCACGTCCATTCTTAAAGGACTCTCTTGTTATCTATAGCCTGTTAATATGTTCATCCTTCACCTCCCTGAGTAATTCTGGGAAGCCTTTATTTATTTGGGATGACTAAAGCTCTTATTGGCTAAGAAGAGGAAAACTGCCCAAGATGAAATGTCACACATCACCCTAAGGGGATGCAAGGCTCGTGGGGCTCAGGAAGGCAATGCTAGCCATAGGTTCACGGGGAAGAGATCAGAGTCAGTGTCACTGCTAAAGTGTTGTATTTGAAACCATCCACACAAGGCTATTTAAATGTTTGTGAATTAACTGTAAGTAGAATTAAGTTCTGTCTTTCCTATTTATTAGTTACCTTATTTCAACTTGTCAGGCATAGCACATTGGTAGCACAAAACAACATCGCTATGACCATAAAATGCTCTTTAAACAATGCTGGGTGAAAGCTTCTGAATTCTGTGAAAACCTCAGATGTGAAACAGTAAGAGCTTTGTTAGTGTCTAGTCATACATGTGTGGGATGATCTTGTAGGTATCAATGGGGCAAGAAATGAAGAATGTTCATCATATGGTCAAGGAAGAATAGACAGATACAAGATCTTGTACTTGGGCGTCTGGTTCATGAATGTACCGTGATTTGAACTAAAGACCACAGCCATATTTATTCTCATGCTGCCCAACTGTGGTTGGAAGTTTGCAAACAGTCTCTGAGCTGGCACAAGTATTTGGCATACTGGTCTCTAGAACTCTCCCTGTAGAACGTCATTCCGCTGGGCCAGAGGTGACTTGCACTGATATCAAGTATCCCATCTGCTCTACTCAGGGCACAGAGGCAAAGTAGGAACACATTGACAGTCATCATCTTACAGGGTTGGTCCCTTAGCCTATTTCTAGACAAGCCTTGGCATAATTAGTAGTACAGTTATCTGCTAATTATTCCACTATTTGAGCAGGACTAGAAGTACCCAGGGCACAGAATGAGCTTCATGTGCACAATTAATAATTTTCAACACTAAGTAATTATGTGTATGGTATTTAACCTAATAACATTAGATGCACATTATTGGGCTCTGATTGCTGTTTTCTTCTAGCCACCCACTCTTGGTTAGCTGTTGTCCATAAAGTAGACATAATGCACTCATATATCATGTTAGTTTGTTTTTAGATTTCTTATACTTCTAAAGTGTATGAAAGCATTTGGCCTTTTATGCCTATGTGTCCTTCACAGCAAAACTCACTGTTAATACCAAGCCTATGCTTCTGTGGCTTATGTTAGCAATTCCTGCCCCTAATCTCAGGATCTTCTTCAAGATAGACATGTATGTGTACAGGTTTTATTTTTAAGATTTTTTTTTAAAATCTCTTTTGCTAAGCCATGATGCTTTTCTTCCACTGTATCCTGACCTCTTTGCAGTAGACCATGCTTCATGTCACTCAATGATTTGGTTCTTCTGCCCAGAAACATTGCTCTCTTATCTTGGATGCATACATAGACTGATGAGAAGAATTACATGGGATTATGTTAGAACTGAGGCCAGGGTGCATGAGAACAGTGAAATGTGCTGACTTGGGAGGCAGGGTAGGGCTGACTAGACCTAATCTACTTCATTGAAGTAGATGACCCCAGGAAGCATGGTCAATGGCCAGAGAAAATGGTCTGGTCCACTTTAGGATGGGCTGTGGTCAGGATGGTTAGAATGCTTTGTCATAGCAAGACAAACCTAACTAGGGAAAGAATCTTTGGATAGACTTGTTAAAGCTGACTTGGACAGGGGTCCCATGAAAGGGTCTGCTCTCTGGACCAACAGTATCAGCATTACAACATGCTAGGGATGTGCCTTCCCAGGCCCTAGAAACTCTGGGTATAAGGGCCAGAAACTCATAGTTAATGAGTCTTCAGTGATTCTGATTCATTTTCAAGTTTGAGACCTCATGTCCTGCAGTACATCTCACAGCCCTTGCCTGGCCCAAGGGCTCTGACTCCAGCTGCTTCCTTCCAGGCTGAAGGCAAGCTGCCTTTCTCTCTTTAGCCAGAAACCTGCTTCCAATCCCGAGAAGGGACATAATCTCCCTGCCTCAACTTTGTCCATCTAGAATGTTCTTATACTTACTGGCCCCTTTCTCACTTTTCACCATGCAAGCTCCTTTTCACCTTCAATTCTTAACATGAGTGACAGTGAGCTTGTGCCTGGCTCATCTACCTGAGGTAGCCCACAGTCTTGCCTTAGTTCTGCCCTATGTCTGTTTCCTGGAGCAGTTTTGGACTCAGAATGACAACTTTGTTCATATTTACTCTTTAAAACAAAAATGCAGGTCTGTCTCCTACAGTTCTCTGTGCCATAAGTAGATTCTTTTTATTTCATTACTGTCATTTTGATTGGATTACAGACTGGAGTGAACAAATAAAACCAAAGTCTGACTTCTTCAGATTTTCCACATCATTTAATTTCTTGTCTCCTTAATCAATATCTTCAAGAAATATGTTAAAGTTTTCCCATTATGATAATTTTTTTCATTTTCTCCTTATGATTTTGTCATTTTTCTCTATGCTAATTTGAAAATCTGTTTTTAGATGCATTAAAACTGAATATTTTTCTCAATTAAATGTTTTCTCAGTATCTACAAAAGAGAGAGAGAGAGAGAGAGAGAGAGAGAGAGAGAGAGAAAGGGAGAAAGAGAGAGAGAGAGAGATCTAGCTCTGCTGTCTTGTTTACCCTTGAGTTTACACTGTGAAACCCAGCAGAAGCTTAATGATTAGCTGCCTGTTGAGGGGGTAAGTGCTGTTTGTCCTCACTTCTATTCACATAACTGTAAGTGTTGGAGGCTCTGACTCCTTTCAGGCTCTAGCAGTGGTTGGCAGGTGATGCATGATATGCATATTTGCATGATGAAGCCTAAGCCCTTGCTTTGGCCAACTTTGGAACTGTTGCCACCCTCATTGTCCATGCTGCTGCTGTCATTTTCCAACCTGTGTGAACCCCAGATTCCTCCTTCTCAGCCCCCTCTCACCAATGCAATCTTTGATCATAGGTATTAGAACTAACAAAAGGTGTGTCAAGGGCCAGCTCTTCAGCTATGGCAAGAGGTAAAGGATTAGAGATTCATTTTGCAGCTACATATCAAAAGCAAAAAAAGATGCCTTTAGACATGAATAACAGTGTTTTACCTTTAATAGTAAGAAACAGTATATAGACTGAAGGTCTGCCTGGGACAGGTTAGAAACAATGAGGTGAGTGACCTCCCTCTGTTGGTATTGGGTCTTGAGTCAGGAGACTTGGAGTCTTAGATCCTTTGGCTTTATTTTTCAGGTGCATGAGAGATGACTTCAGTTTTCTATGCTCAGTCCTAGATTAAGAGCCTCACAGATCAGAGCAAATATCATCCTGCCAAATATCATCTAGCCATGTGGTGAGCCCAGGGGTAAGGTTCACAAAACATCTTCAGGAAACTCATCCGTGTTTATAGGGAGATGCAAGGCCTAATGAGAGCCTGGTGGTGGGAAACATCTCAGAAGCCATTGGGAGTAGAAAATCCAAATTGCTAAATTCTATAACAATGGAATAACAGCCAATAGACAATACAATTTCTGTATGAAATATTTCAGATCAGAAACTTCTTGATTTTTTTATTTTTTATTTTTTTCTTCTTTATTTATTTTGTATTTATCAAGAAAAACAGTAAAATGAATTTAAAATGCTGATAAGTTAACAATAACTATAAAGAAGATAGAAATTATAAGCATGACTTATCAAGGGTGATAATGCAAATAAGATTGCTACACATATATTTACTTTGTGTTCAGATCAGAAACATCTTGATTTTTTTGGATACTGGACTATTTGTGTGTACATAGTAAGGTGTCTTGGGGATGAGGTCTCAGTCTAAACACAAAACTCGTGTGGTTCATGGATGCCTGACCTACATATCTCAAATGCAATTTTATACTGTGTCAATTTCTTCAATGAAATTTGTGTCAAAATGTTCTCAATTTTGGAGCATTTTGGTTTTGAGATTTTTGGATTTGGAATGCTCAATCTATATATTTGAAGAACTTATTTTTGCCCAAAGTGTTAGGAAACACTTTAAATTTATGACTCCATTAAATATTCCCAGCACCCTGGAATGTATCAGATATCAATTATTGATCATATCCAATCATCTGACAGCTTTTTTGCTTGAGGAGCCATGGGGAGAGAACTATCTACACAGCAGTTGTCACAGTCATGGGGCCATTTATACGGAAGATGTCATGGAGTCTATTCTGCAGGTGAAGAGTTTGAACTGTGGCGGTACCCAAGTGTCACAGCTAGTCATCACCAGCCTGGGATCTCATCCCAGGATGATACACTCCCTGTGCCCGCCCTGTCTCAGTCTTTCCTACAGAGTCCCCAGAGGCGTGACCTACTCCATCTTTATGTGTAGGCACGTGAAACTGGAACCGGACACGCTGTATGTTAGAAGGCCCTCCTTGCTATATATACCACCTTTAGACCTCATCTACAAAAGAGCATACAGATGGGGGAGGAGAAACAAGAAAGCAGAGAGGGCACAAGCTGAAGGTCAGTCTTCTGTTACAGATGATACATGACCTGGGGAAAACAGTCTCAAATGGAACAAACATGGATTTCCAGGATGAAAGAATGCCTAGGGGGACTGGAAAGGAGTGACTAGGAACTCCTATGTCATTGCCAGTGAAGTTTCAGGGTGAAGAGTGCAGTTTGGCCTTCCACTGTGTCTCCCTACCCTGGTACCAGACCAAGCAGGATGTCAGCCAGAGTTCTTTAAATTGATGGGGGAAAAAGGCGTAAGGGACTGGGAAATATGGTTTTGTTTAATTATTCAGTCTTTAGTCCTCTTGGATCTGCTTTGAGGGCGGAAGGAGACCTCATTTTTTAAGCAGGATGGAGATACTAAATAGGAAGTCACAGACACTTCAGATGAACTCCAGTGTGATGGAGAGAAGCTGAGGAGAAAAATGGGTGTTCAATGGGAGCCTAAATTGCTCCCTGGGAAGCAGCTGAGAGATCCAGAATCTCTGATTGTTAAATCAGGCTCAATAACAAATGAATGTGAAGCGTCAGCCAGACTTGAAAGGTACCCAGGGAGGTGGTGCACAGGGGATGGAAGTTACAAATGGGATGGAAGGTAGAGAACTGGGAAGTGAATCATCTGGATGCAGAGGTGATGCAGGAGCCCCATGTAGGATGGGAACTCCTGGGTCGGATGGCACTGGGACTTACTTAGCACCTCCAATAAAACTCCCGTCACTCAAGCCTAGTGTCTTCTCATCTTCCAGGCCTGTTCTCATCCACTCCCAACTCAGGGTCCAGGCTAGTGTGTTTTCTGAGTAAGCCACCCCCAGTCCTCACTCATCAGATGACTGAGGTCTGCAGGGACCATATAAGGGGCAACAGTGAGAGAGCATACAGAAGCAACACAGGAAGACTGAAGCTAGTGGTGGAAAGAGACAACTAATTCCAAGACCTTTGCAAACATAAGGGCTTCAAAACTTCTACTCTGCCCTGCCAAGTTCACTGCTTCTACTTGCAAATGCAGAGAATTCTCCAAGGATGCAGCAAATTGCTTAGCCCACAAAACATCCCCCACTAGCTCTCATCTTGTCTGGCAAAGGGCAACAGGGGAAAACAACCTTTCTGGCCAACCTTCCAGCATACAGGCTGCACAACATCTATACAAATAATGGATGGAGTACAAGAGCTTTAGAGACATGTTTTTCTCTGAACACCGTCCACATTCTTTCCATGCTTTTGCTTATTAAGTATGTGCATATCTATTGCCCTACCCAGCCTTCTTGTGGTTCGCTTATCAGAGGATGAAAGAGTGGTTCACAAACCTGCAGAGATATGCCCATGATTGCAAAACCAATGACTATGGGTAACATGGAGGTTTTGGGTAGAAAGTTTTCTTTTGTACAAGCCCCCCCCTGTGTGTGTATGGGGGTTGCTGCACAAACATGTTGCAATATCATCATCAGTACAAAGTATAAAAGCCACAATTGTATACTCAAATGACACACTTTGAGTGATTGTCCTTTGATTATTATGAAAATGACATGCAAATGCTATAGGAAAACTAGAAAATATATAAAAGAATATGACAGGAAAGAGAAGGAGGGAGGAGAGGGAGGTAAAGAGAGCTCTGGGTTATGAGACAGCATAAGAGAAAGAAGAAGTAATAGCCCGAGTCTAGCTCTAGCTCTGCTGTAGATTAGCTGTGTGACTATACACAAATCACTTAACGTCTCTGAATCTTATAGACTTACAAAACAAGGTTCCGCTACCAGCCTAGGAAGAGAATGTAGGCAATACTTTATAAACTGCAAACTTCTTGGTCACTGGGTTTGTTTCCCTCATGCTGCTATTATAAAAGTAAATGGCCAAGTTCTACCTTTTTGACATAATTAAAAGGATTTAATAGCCAAGGTCCTAGGAAAGGCAAGTCGACTAAATGGATCAGTCCTGCTTTTGCTGATTCTGTTTACATTTCCATTTACCATTTACTAATGTTGCTTCCTAATATTCCTGATAAATAGGACTATGGCTCTAATTTGTGTGAGCTGAGACTGGGTTCTCTGAGCCTCTAACTAGGCATGCATAAATCAGGAGGATTTGTTCCCTAGAGCCTCAGACACTGGAGACAACCTAATGGAATTGTTTCTAAAAAACTGCCTCCCAAATCTACACCCCAGCTGCACAAGTGCTGAGGAAATGACATTATTGCACCTTATGTTAACATTGTCTTACAGGTATTGAGTGACATTAAAGGCAGTGAGCATAGGAGAAGGTCTGAACACACAGGCCATTGAAGCATCGTCCCACTCTCAGGATGCACAGGGCTGTTTTGTAACACATACCCTACTCGGTGACTGCTGAGATACAGCTGTGTTCCCTCCATACTCAACAGGCTTTTTCATAGTATTACTGTATATGAATGCTTTTCTTCCATTGATGGGACAGAGCACTGTGATGTACACTATTCACCGGAGAAACATACAGGTTCCATTAAGATCTTCTGAGAAATGATTGCCACTAGCAAGACAGACATCCTGTTCTCAACAACAGCTCCTAATTGCCAAGAAAGCAATTATTTCAATGAACTTCCCAGATACAATTCCATGCCTGTGATGGCCTTGTCCAGAGTACTTCTGATCTATGGCTATGAAAGGATTCTTTGAAGAAGTGAGGTTGGAAAATATTGGGTTGAGCAAAGTTAGAGGGATATCTATACTTGCTGAAGGAATTTCTGAGCTTTTTGAGGCAGATGGAAAATCCTGAAAGGTGAAAGTGCTAGGTTTCCTAAGTAGCTTTATGTTGCCAAGAAAAAAAAAATGATACTACCTTACTTTCCAAGATGCTGTGATGAAATACCCCAATAGAAGCAATGTAAGGGGAAAAGTCTTATTCTGACTCATAATTACAGGTGCAATCCATTATGTAGGGAATCTGAGGCAGAAGGTGCCTGAAGCGGCTAATCCCAATACATCCATAATCAGAAAGCAGAGGGGAAGGAAAGCTTGCTGCTGCCCAGCCCCCTTCTTCCACTTACATAGTCCAGGATCTCAGCCAAGGAGTGGCACCATCCACCATAATACATTCAAGAGAACCCCCGCAAGCATGCCCAGAGGTATGGCATATTCCAGATGATTCTAGATTTAGTCAAGTTGATGATGAATACTATCATACACACAATGGGAGAAAATAAATATTTGCTGCTTCTCATTAGGAAATGATGATCTTCAATGCTCTAATTCAAACCTTTTCATCATGGGACCTAGAGAGATATTTGAGCCATGAGAGTACGTCATCTCCTTACAGAGAACCATTATGGGAAAGAAAAGACTCTGGGCCTCTTCTTTAAAAGAAGAAACTGGAATACAAGTAGTTAAAAAAAAAAAAAAACAAATCATACTCTCCAATGGCAACTGGGAAGTGTCTATAAATTGAGCAAAGTCTTAAAGAAATGGATCTTAGTGCACTTAAGGAAGCTTAGAACTACACAACTTGACAATCAGATCTGCCAGCCTCTGGTAGGACTTCTTGTTCCCAGGCGTGGAGCATTTCCTGGAGGTCAGTAGGATGAGAAGAGCCTTGCTCACAGATCTTGATAGACTTAGCCAATCAACTCATTGACTTTCTTGTAAGTCCAAAGCATAGCTGAAGTGCTCTTGAGGTACCCAGTCCATCATCTGCCCCAGGGCCCAGTAATCACCTTTATGACATTGGTGGACTTCTTTCACTGAGTGACAACTGTGCCCTCCTACCAAGCCCCATGGTTAACCAGGAAGTGATGCATGACCCTGTGAGTGCTATGACTGGTGACATCCGGGGCTACATTTATCTTATGTGGATGAATTCCAGCCAGCAAACTGCTGAGTCAAGAAAGAGGTGGTAAGAAGCACTTTATAAATATAGCCCCACCCACCCAGTTTCTGGAATTTTATTAACAATTCTCTAAGAAAGTGATTTTCCCCTGCTTGGCATCTCTGAGATCAAAGTATGCAAATGAGTACCCACACAGCTAATGGCATGTAATTACCCCTTGCATAATATTATACTTGATTGTATTGCATTTTATTTTCACAATCATAATAATTGCATAACCGTTACAATAGTAGCAGAAATGTGACGCAGTGAGGAAGAACCAAGGCTCTGAAGTCAGCTTGCCTGGGTTCAGACCCAGCCCTGTCTCCTCCCTTGTTGGGTTATTACATTTCAAGAAGTCAAGGGATGAAAACAGATTCTGCCCCATAAAGTGATGTTAGCAATTCAGTGACCTAATTCCTGCAAAGCACTGGGTTCTAAATTCAACAGCATTGGCAATGATTTCCTCTAGGATCTGTGCTAATAATCACCAGATAGTGTAATTGTCTGGGTGTAAATGAAAGAAAATTAGGAAGAAAAAAATGCAATAAAACTCTACACATACCAATCTTCTGGTTAATGTCTAAGCATCTACCTTTAAGGCACCACCAAATTGAACTTCAGGTCTTGTTCTGTTAGCTTGCAGATACTCCAGGGAAGAGTAATGTTTTAGTTATTTCCAGCCACCTGCCCATTAGCAGTATCCACTAACACTCAAGAAATTACCAGGGAAAAAAGGCCATGAGCACTGTTTACCTGAGGTATGACATTGACACAAACCAAGGCAAGTGGCCTTCTGGCTAGGGTAATTCCTATGCCAAGAAACACCTACTCACCATCTACTTTGCCACATCAGCCCATTATTAATATTAAGTTCTAATGTTCACATCAAGTGAACATAGAACGGAGAAAAAGTCAAGTGGATGCTAGCCTTGGGTATATGCCGCTGAGCTCAGCAGTGTGGCCATTACTTTTTACTTTGTGATTCAGAAGAAGTAAAATTTAATGAGGATGCTTTAGTTTGTGTCCAGCCATTTATTTCCATAGAGTTAAGTCAACTTAATAACTCCATGGAGCCCCTGCAGGAGAGCATTCTCCAGCCCATGAATCAGGGAGCCAGAGTTCAGGAGCCAGATTCTGCCTCTGCCCAGGTGATGGCGTGACTCCAAGTAATAACTACAGTTCTCAGGACCTTGCTCCCTTGACAAAAAACCATGAGGTGAACAACGCTGCCCCTGGAATACTGGTCTATGTTTCAAATTGTATTTAAAAGTAGTGATGAGTTTTATGAGATTATAATGTTCTTGGGACAAAGCTAAACTCATGGAGTCTACCAGATCAAATCCCAGCCCATCCCCACCACTGGAATCAACTTTTTGAGACTTTGACAAATTTTTCTTATATTTTTCTATCTTACACACAAAGATATAGCTGTAAAATATGTTTTAAGTTAGTTTACATTTCCAGACAATCTAGGGCAATGTACATAGTTCAACTCCAGGACGTTGCACCCCAGGGTGGTACCTTAGCATCCTATGGCTTCTGTGTTGTGATTTATAACCCATGATGTGGTGTGTTCTCTGAGCACATATGGGGACATCTAGCCTAAATAGTCTACTCACCGTCATTGGGTTCAGTTTAGTTTAGCATCCAGAACTCCCTGCAGAGACAGTCAATCATACAGTACAACAGGTAGAAACAGGACTGCTCCAGGAAGAAAGTATGTGATCTCCCTAGGCAAGGAACCTACACAGCTTTGGAACTTAAAAAAAAAAATCATTGAAACTGATTAACACTGTCCAAAGCAAATTGAATGTAATATTTTAAAGCTTTCAAATGCTGCTAAGGTTTGAATTGAAGGGTAGACATATCATAAGTTTATGCTAATCCTCAGATACCAGCTAAATGCCTTTTCTTGCTGAAAGGCATTCTGCTTTCACGGTGAGCCCCTTTCAGTCCTGGTAGTGATCCTTCGTAAGTCTTCATCCTTTGAAATGTGGTGGCCCTCTCTATTTAATGCTCTATTTCAGCTTTCAGAATAGAAAGCTTGTGGAGGGGGGGATGGTCTGCTTCTCCACAGGAAGTTCTCCCTAATTCCCAGACTTATCTCTCAAGTGCAAGGTCATCATTTTTTACATGTCGCCAAAAAAGGTTCTTCATGAGTGTGGCCTCACAGTTTCTGCTGCCTTCAATTACTTTCCCTATGGAAGCCTCCTCTTGGCTTCTCTTTTTATGCATATCTGCTTCCTTTGGGACTTTATAGTTTTACAATCAAAGAAACACAGCAAGCCATCAATTAGGCAATCTGCAACAAATACCCAATTTTCATCTCATCCTGTAATTCTCCTTATTAGAAATCGAACAGGGCCTGTGGGCCATGCTAACAGTCTCAGGAAATAGAAAGTACTAGAGTTTGAACTTGGCACTACAGGAGACTCTTGAAACCCTGCCTTCACTATGGGAAAAGTCATTGTTGGCATCAATAGCCCAAAGGCTGGTTTTTGGCCAAAGAAATACTTTGAGTTAGCAATTTCTAATATAAGTCAATTTCACTAGTTTTTTCTTTCTCTTTTTTTATTTAGCAATTGTTTATGTATGTGTATACTCTTTGCATATACTTGCTACAGCACACAGTTGGAAGAAAGAGGGCAGCATGTGGGAATCTACATGTGGGTCCCAGGGATGGAACTCTGGCAAGTGTGTACCCATTGAGCCATGTCATCTACCCTTCAATGGTGTTTAGTTGCAGGTAATAAGATAATACCGTGTGTGCCCATATTTTGCCTCAGCCTCAGATAGGCCTGGTGTATTTAAAAGTAATAAACTCAATATTATATTTAGAACAATAAATATGGAATTCATTTGCATCTTTTTACAAAGTAGTGGTTAAGTGTATGGGTTACAGAGACTGCCACCTACTTTTCAATCTGGATTTCCTTACTAATTGAGTGGTATGGACACTTTATTCCACTTCCATACCTCAGTTTTGCTTGACTAAAAGTGGAGATGATAATTGGCAATATTTACTATAGTCTGTAAATGCATCTTCAATATTCTGAATATTAAGCTAAATTCTTGGCACATAACAGAGGTTGAATAGTTGTGGTTTTTACTAAAGACAAGTCATGTCTTGAGGTTATATAACAAGCCCAATGTAATACTCACTATGTTCCAGATATTATTGTAACATCTTTAAATTTATGGAGTAGTTTGAACCACTAACAATTTTATGAAGACCATCTCATTCTCACAGATAAGGAACCTGAGCCACAGAAAGGTTACCCAATGCCAGATACTGGCAGAGCAAACACTCAAACCCAAGCTCTAGGAGTCATGCACCCAACCACTCTCGCCATGGGCTGTTCTCACCCTCTAAGTCACCTCATGACAAATTCTCAAGGGTATGAGGGACAGAAGCATCCCATAACTAAAAATTCTGATACAAAGGTCCCTGCAAAGTGGTTGGCTCCTCCATGGATGTCAGACATGGGTCAGACAGAAGGTCTTATCCAGCAAGCACAGTTAGCAGTTCCCAGCATCTAGGAGGCAGGCGAGGTGTTATAATGGATTATCTGTAAGTCCCATACACTGAGGACTCTATTTTCAGACTGTAAAGCTGCTTATGCTTCAGCTGACAGGGAAGAACATGGCAGCCAACAATACCTCAGCTCCATCTGGCATTCTCACATCTCCCAGCTAACTCTGCTCTGCCCCATGAGCTGCCTGCCTGTTTGAGTGTAAATACGAGAAGATAAGATACAGAGTACCAAAGGGCCTTTTCTCTCCTGTATTTCTGCTCTAGTGTGACGAGTTTAATCTTACAGAATTCAGCATAATTTTTTTAAGAAAAAAAATAGGATTTACTTTGATAATTTCAAAACCAAATTGTATCTTTTATCAGATTTGCTATGGGGGTCAACTCCTGAGTCACCAAGCTCACACCTTGATTGCTTGTATCTATTTGCCACCTCACTTTTAGAGCATCATCTAGTTCCACATGTAGAATCTTCTATGGAACACTTTGTTCATGGGCCATTGGAAGCTTATTATGGCAGAAATAAGCATGATGCTAATTCCTTTTTAATAGTCAATAAGGTCTAGGTAATAGATCTCTGTCTATCCTTCTTCACAGGCCTCAACACAATCAAGCACATTTAGAAATGAGATAAGATCACTAAAACATTTAATTTAACACATTAGGGGCGTGACCTTTGTGAGATAAGTGAGTCAGTTCATGAAGGTCTCAATTTTACAATTATAAAACGGGAGTGTTTGCTTAAGTTAACGACCTAAGTAATAATAAGGGGTCCAAAGTTAGTATTAACTGCTAATTCTGTTGATTCTGTTGATGATCTTTTTATTTTTATTTATATGTATTAAAGTCTGTGTATCTGTGTAAATGAATGTCACATGTGTGCAGATCCCATGGATTCTAAAAGAGTACATCTTGTTTCTCATGACTGGATTTACAGGCAGTTGTGAATTGCCTAATATGGGTGGTAGGATCTGAACTCAGGTACTCTGGAAGAGCAGGAATTCCTCCTAATCACCAGGCAATTTCTTCAAGCCTGTTGCTGACCATCAGCAAACATTGTTAAGCCAAATGTAAAGACACTGACAATTAACATTAGTTCTGGGACTTAAGAAATCTTTTTAAGGACTTTTAAATCTTTTTCAGTCCCTATTGAGGCAAAGGTGAGTCTCACCAGCTCTCTCCTATTTCTTTCTGATTCATTCAAATCGTACCATGAAATTCCCAACTCTCTAGGTTTCTTGGATTTGTTAACTTAAAGTATTTCTCTAGGGGGTTCTAAGTGGTGAGGCCTCAACACTGAAACCTGGCACAGATAATGGTAGCAGGTCATTGACTAAGTGCTAGATATACTGTGATTCTGCCTGGGACCCTCTAGGACCACACAGATTCTGTATGGCTGCATGTCTAGATCAGGTAATAACAATGAAAAGAGAACCCTTTGAGTCAATGGCATGCAAAGCAGAGGCCATGCTAATGTGAGAGTTTTTAGGGTATTTGCCCCAGAGGTCTCAGAATCTATAGAGATCAGTAGGTGGAGTGTTATGCTCATGAAATCTGCTGGGTATACAAAAGCACGGATGAGATATAGGTAGCTGCAATGTCTTCTTCCCTTCCATTTGGGAACCCCAAAATATGTCCTGTGTTCTAAGTGGAGCCAGGCTGGAAATCTAAATCGCTTTCTACATGGAATCTCTTGGTTTTAAAACATTAACATTAATTTCAGGTTTGAAGCTAAAGACCAAATTAAATATAAAAATTCATAAATTTTAGAATTCTGAATTATACTTTGACTTTTTGTTAGCATCCATGTTCTGTAATTTCTAATGACCCTTTCATCCCAAGAGTGTAGGCTAGAGGAAAACCCATTGGTCTGGTTCACCCATGTATATTAACATTTGCTGGCTCAGAAGGAGCAAAGGATATTATTCATTTTCTGAATAGACATATTTATGGTATTCTTTAAGAATGACTTAGGGGGGCTGGAGAGATGGCTCAGCAGTTAAGAGCACCGTCTGCTCTTCCAGAGGACCCGGGTTCGATTCCCAGCACCCACATGGCAGCTAACAACTGTCTGTAGTTCCAGTTCCAGGCAAACACCAAGGCAAATAAATAAAGTTTAAAAAAAAAAAAAAAAAAAGAATGACTTAGGAAAATAAAATTGTTGGTATGAGTTATGAAAAAAAAACAAAAAGCACAGAGCAAAGCTAGTTAAGTTTTACAGGGACAGGGTATGAAGGAAGACTTCACTGAAAATCAAGGAAGCTTAGTATTAGGAGGGGTGGTGAACAAGCATAACTATTGCCTGTAGATGTAAAACACCCAATGCTCAGAGCTTCTGAGAAGCAAAGCCATCCCTGTTCCTTTAGCTGGAAGCTCCCTTGGGAAGGGTATCCTTGTCAACCTAGTCAACCACTGACATGTTGTGTTGTGTGAGTCTTTGATTTTTCTAGAACTTAATGATTTGTAGAAATGCCCATGATCCCATCTTCGTCATCAGCTTGGCAGCTAGAACTGAGGATTAGGAGATAATGTTCTCAAAGCCTCTTGATGGGCACCCAGAATGTTCTTAAATAGGATCAACACTGTGTTTATTATAATAATTCCTAAGCACATAATCCTCCCTTGTTAAAATGAGAGAGTCAGATCACAAGGATCGTTGTTTAGACCTATTTTGGCTAGAAAATACTAGGTAGATGCCACGATAAAGACACACTGACCTCCCACTGAATATAACAGCCATGTGAAACCAGTTTTGTTCATACACTTCTCACTTTCCGAAAACCCAAAAATCCTACATGGTCAGAAGTAGCACAAGGAATGTCAATGTGTTCATTTCTTTTGTTGTTGTTGTTGTTGTATTTCAAAATTTCCAGGGCTCCTTTTGAGTACCATCCTCCAAAGGGCGCACTGAATACAGATCCAAACAGTACTCCACCGTCAGTGAGTTTCCTCAGCAATGAGCTTGCTCAAGTCCCAAAGTGTTGCTGGGGAAGACGAGGGCAGGCAAATTGTAAACAGGTTCTGGAGAGAGTCTCCCTATAGTCCTCGACATGCATCAGGCTGATAAATAAGACTCCGGCAGAGTGGAATTTCAACCAAACAATTTTGTGTACAAAGAAAAAGGTTACCTCTCCTCCTGGGATGGGGAGAACTGAACTGGTTGCATCAGGAGCTGCGGAGCTCCATAAACTTCAATAGTACATCCCCATTTCTCCTAGAACACTAATGAAACTGAAAGTATAGTTGTCCTTTAAATGTTTGTGCCTGGAGTTATGACCTGTTTCAAATGACAGGGAACTGGAGTCAACATTTTAATGGTTATGAATGCATTTAGAAAGAAGCCTTGGTGTCTAATCAGAGTGAAGAAGGCCCTACAATTGAGGAACAATTTACTACCGAGAAATCAATTTGAAAATTCTATACAAGATTATCACCCATTAAATTGTCTTTCTTCAGAACTGCAAGCCCTAAAATGGTACTTCTGGACAAAGTATTTTACAAACAATAAATGCTAATTAAGTAATCTATTTAAATGGTTGATTGAAAGAATAAAAGAAGTATCCCCTGGGAGGAAACTCCCTTCAGCTGTTTCTACTTTAAGTCTTCTTTTCTATAAAAACTGATGGGTATCAGGCAACAGGCTGAAGCACTCCAATATTCTACCATCAGAACTTCATAGATACAATGCAATGTGAATGTGAACACACACATACACACCAATCTGTGTGTATATACATATTCTAATATCTTACCACTCAAAAGGCATCTATCACATACACATGTATATACATTCTAACACACATTCTATCATACATACATTCTAATCCACATACATATGCAAATTCTAACACACTCTAGACACATATTCTAATACTTTCTAACACACACACTCATTATACTGTACACATACAGATTCTAGCAATATACTTTCTAATACATGCACACATATACTGCTATCCGGATATATACACATATTCTAATCTCCTACCACTCCCAATGCATCTAATACTTTCTAACACACACATTTGTACACATTATACCATACACATACATATTCTAGCAATATACTTTCTAATACACACACACACACACACACACACACACACAAACACACACATCACTCCACACAGTTAAACCTAAGGATTCTGTTTAGATGAAACAAGTCACAAGCCATGGTGGGAAAGCAGAGTATGTTGTTGTTGCAATAGTTAATGTAGAGGAGGTTCCAGAAGATTCTAGGAGAGCACACACAGAAACAGACACAACTCTAATCCTAAAGAGTGAATTTGTGTGTGGTTAAAATTATTTGAGACTCTTGGAACAGCACTGGAGAATAGAGCAGGAATCTTGAAAGCCAAAAGATAAGAAGAGAATATTTATAATAAGAGCCACACTTTCAACAAGGAAGCAGACACATTTTCTAACAAAAAATAAGAAGGGCCAGCCTGGCCCATAACTAAAACACAAAACAAAGGGTGTCAGAAGAGAAGAAAAGCGCAGTCACTTCCCTGAACTCACAGCCTGCCTCTCCCATCATCAAGTCCTTCAGCAGGCGCCATTCATTCCTAGAAGGGCAGGGGCTAGGGTAGCTCTCAGGTTTGGAATGCATAGGCAAGCCTGAGCCCTGCCTCTAAGTCAGAGGTGGGAAGAAGACAGTTCCCACCCAGAGAGCACCATGGGAATGGAAAGCAGGTACAGCACTCACAGTCCCATGGGGGCCTGGGTGGCGAAGACTCATAAGAGGATTAGAACAGTTCCCTCTTTTGATTTTCTTTTCCTGTCTCTAGGCCTCCAAGGAACCTGTTGTTATGAGATGGTGACCTGGCTTGCCTTCTCTCTGTCTTTTATTGGTTTTACAGTCAGAAAAAGGATTTGAAGTCAATTTGCGCCATTTGTGTGGCATGGACATCTGGGCTAATTACAGGCAACTTTAATATTATGCTCTTTTACATGAACACAGACGAAAATGAACTGAACATGAGCATTGGTTTAGTATCGTGTGAAATTAAACCTGAAGGGCATTATGCCCTCATAAAGTAGAATCACTCCTAAAGTTTTACCTCACATTGTCTCAGAGGAATGCTCACCAGCAGGTAATAAACAGACTTGGAAAAATGTCACTGGCCACATTATGCAGCCCTTAGCTGGGACAAGGAGGGTAATTTGATGAACAGCTCAGCCGAGTACAAGCAGCTGCTGGAGACCCTGAAATGTTGTGTGCCCCACACATGAAAAGGGGGGGATCTCTCATGAACAGTGGTTTGCACAAGCCTTAGATGTGCATAGAGTGTAGTATTGCCTTAATAAGGGCTCAAGAAGACATGAAATTCTTACACAAATAATAATGACCCCTTTTTTCCTGAATTCCTCTTTTCTAAGCAAAATACCTCTTTGACTTATTAAATAAATTAATAGATTAGCGATCATTGATAATAAACTAAAATAAAAGCATCCATGAGAGAATAAACCCAGAGGAGATACTAAGTCCCTAGATTACTAGCCAGAATTGTGGGTATCTTTGCTGGACCAATGAGCAACTACAGACATAGAAATGTATTTCCTGGGTGTCTTGGCAAAGCCTCAGGGTTTTGCTTCTTATTCTTATGCCCAAGTGAGTCATACCTCAAATAGATGCAGGGTTTAGAAACTGGGCCTTATTAAGGTAGTCTCTTGGAAGCAAAGAGTTAACCTAACCTGGATGATAAACTATGAAGGCAAATAAGACAGTCTTCTGCCCTAGAGTAACAGGCACTGATTACCAAACCAGAAACAAGGAGACACCCATCATATTTCCCCGGAAAGCGGCCTTAAAACTCACAGTCGCAAGTTCAGATAGATGCCTCTAGGAGTCCACTAGAAATTGCTAGCCTGCCTTCCCCAGCCTCATGGTGGGTCATTCTGGGGGCATCGTTTTCTTCCCTCCTCTTGGGTCACCTGGTTGAACATGGCATACTGTTTTCATTCAGTGCTAAACATTTAGTGCTGTGACCTCAGGGGAACTGCCATGCACAGAGGGAACAGTACTGAAAGCTGGCCAGTGATGGTTTATGAATCAGGCCTGAGAAAAGGTGAGCATGCCTCCCGCCACAGGCAGTGCAATCTATCTGCTGGCATTAAAAAAAAAAAAGTTTAAAGCAAGCAATAAATCAACAGAAAGGAGTGGTAGTTCCTATGCCATTAGGCTGTCTTGAGATGCAATTTTAAATGACTTTATAGTGACCTTGCCTACTTGCAATTTCAAGGTTCAAAAGAAAGTTTCCCTACACATTCCAGGAGGCAGACTGCTTCTTTTAGATGGCCACATGTAGTGATTATGCTCTTGTAAATGGGCAGGCTGAGGATGTGCATTTGGGATTCTGGTCATATAGAGCTGTGAAAGCCATATGGGCTAAGAATATGTATTATGAGAACATATGTCTCAGTTAACACCAGTCCCAGACATGGATGAGCCTTGTGGCTTTGGTGCCATTAAGAGTAAACACTGAGTGTCGCCAGGACCAGTTCCATGCAGAACCTCTTCCAAATACTGGGAGAAAGGCACCCTGGTGACTTGCAGTCATTAAAACAATAATGCTAGTGGCAGAAGCTGAGTGGCATTTTGTGGTGCACACTGTCTGAGTGCCAGCTTTGTGGCGAGGAAGCAAAGGTTGAGAGAATAAGGAAAGTGAGCATTCCTGTGTGTTCTGCCATGGCTTACACACTCAGACCAAACTCCTGGAGCTGGATGGCAATTACCTTGACACACAATAAACTCAGAGTATAATTGACTCAAGGTGACCCTGGAAGACAAAAGTTCTTATTTGCATTGAGAACTGGGGTATAGATAGAGCATTAAGGAGGTGTGCATGCTTGGAGAGCAAACCTGAGTTTGAATGTCTTTTCTGCTACTTGGAATACCCAAACATTGGTCATGTGACTAAACTTCACCAGCTTCAACCACACGATGGGACTAACTTCTGCCCAGAGGACTGGCTGAGAATGAGCATGGCCTTGTTCTCTGCTTGTCACCTGACTGAGAGTCTGCAACAACCCTTAGAATTCCTTCTTCAAAAGCAAAAGTCTTGGAGGTTTTTTGGTTGTGTTATTACAAACTAAATAGCATCTTTCTAAGCCTTGCTGAGACACTAGATATATACCCTACTGGTTTTATTTTCTTAATCTCTCTAATCCAGTGTGTTTAAATATAAGAAAATGTCTTGTACTGACCAATGTGACAGGCACTAGCAGCAGTTGGCTATCAGCACATGAAAGGTGGCTTCTGTGACTAGGAATTGAATTTTTAATTGTATTGGATTTTAATCAAGGTAAATGTAAATAGCTCCATGTGGTTCGCAGCTTCTCTATTCTAAATGTGTCAAGTGGCATAGTCTCAGCTAGTAGACATGATGTGGGTGATTAAATTAACCACAGACACTCTCATCAACTCACCACCAGCCTTTCAGGTGGATTAACTAACTTGGTCTTGCTCATATTTGCTGCAAAAGCTCTCTATGCCAGAACTAAGTTCTGTGCCCTTGGACATGTTTCCGGATGTTTTGAACCTGAATTCTCATCTATAGAGTAGAATGGATGCTCTAGAGCTCATTTAAAAGTGAAATGCATCAGGAGATGCCCAGTGCACAGACACTGACAAGGGGAAACCATAGAAGAGGATGAGACTAGCATCAGTACCTTAGCTTTTCAACACTGGTCATGATGGTGCCATTTATTATGTTGTGTGTCCTTACGGACTGGCAGAAGTGTCACCCAGGATGCTATGCTATAAGAAATTCTCCTTCCCTTCCCAGTCCCAACAAGCACAACCTGATTTGGGATCCCCTTTCTATCTATCCTAATCTTTGCCCATTTCATAATTTAGGGATTATATTCACCAGTCCAAATGTTTGAGTTGGGCTCAGTTCTAAAATTTGGACTGTATTCAGAAGGCATGTATGAATATATCTATCTATGTGGGTGCCTAAGTGAGGACTGAATTTTATATTTGCAAATAACACAAATCACATGCTCCTGTGCTTTATTGATTTGTCTCAGCTGTTAAAAAATGCTCTAATAAATCTAGTTGCTATCCAAGGACCAGCTATAAAAAATAAAGCCAAGCTTAAATTAAAGGTGAAGCTATTAACATTTGTCCTGCAGCCTATAAGGCTCTAATGAGTTCCTTTCTGGCATTCATGAACTTGAACCTGAAATGGGGCTGCAAAACCCACTGGGGTTTCCCTTGTTCTGTTGTTCATTGAAAGCTTTAGCTGGGAATGGCTGATCTAAATTGCCCCATTGCAGCTTCTAGATGAGGTCAGAGCAAGAAAAAGTGTTAAAAACAGCCCTTCAATGAAGACTGGGGCTATTTGAAGTCTGGGAAAAAATGATATATATTGGTGATGGGAAGCACTGTGGCTGCAGAGCAGGGCTGCACGGTTAGTTCTGTTGGCTTTTGAGGTTATTCTTTAATATGGGGTAGGAGTGTGCTATCCTATGTATTGTGGAATGTCCAGAACATCCTTGGTGTCTACATAAGTGTGTCAGTGAAACATTCTCGCCTAATATTGACAACCTAAAATGTCTCCAGAGTTTGCAAAATGCCACGTGGTATGGATGGTGAGAGTCCCCCTAGATGAGAACCACAGCTCAAGAACTGGTCAGCTGTGGATCACTTTTCACTTTGCCATTTTCCAGCAGTGTGACCTTGAGCAAGGATATGACCTCTCTGAGCCTTAATTTTCTCTTGTGTAAAATTGAGACAGCTGCATTTTCAAACTGGAGGGTCGCTATGAGAATTAAAATACTTAATGCGAGCAATGCACTTACTACAAAGCCTGGCAACTAGTCTTCACTAAATGGTAGTTACTGTTACCATTAACGACTTTGACTTTCTAAACTGCTCCAATCACACAAGCTACAAACTCTAGCTGTTTCTCTGCATGAGCCCAATTATCAGGCACTTAATCCCAACAGAGTAAACAGAAAAGAAGAGGCCAGGGAATCCTTCTCAGAGTGCCCTTCTGGAACAGGCATGCTGCTTCTGCCTCCAGGTGATGTAGAACTTCTCCTGGGATTGGCCTTGTGGGTATACACTCAGCACCTTGACATGCCTCTGTACCCCAAGAATGAGCATGACCAGATGCAAAATCAGATCCTTGGCAATAGGGAAATAAAAGCAAAAGAAACAAACAAAAAGGCATTATTGCCGGAAACATTTGTGTAGCTGTCATGCCTGGGTCTCAAGTTCATTTCTAGTCATTTCTTTTGCTCCATTTTATTGATAACCCCTCAATCCTTGCATGCTTCCAATCTTTCCATGTGCAAGACTTTAACAGGTCATAGGTTGGTGAAAACAGGGGCTACTCAGCTCCCTGCCATGTTCCTAGTCAGCAGGACAGTGTCTGCCTCTGAAAAGGACTCAAGACATATTTGTCAAATGGTCTCATTTCCCTCTGCATAGCATTATTTGTTTTTCTTAGCACCTTGAGCACATTGCCAGTGGTAGGTGAGAGTTGCCCAATGGTCTCTCTACTTCACATCTCAACTCCTTCATTCTTCCTAGGAGCACATAAAGGCTGGGGTGCTTCTGGCAATAAAGCAAGCTGGCCAGGAGTGGCTGGTGACTGGCTGCTCCCAACTTGAACACTTGCTTAGGCACATGCCTTCTATAAGTTAATTTATCAACCATAGAACTGTTTGGTCCTATTAGAATGACAAGGGGAAAGATCTGCATATGTTCAGTATAAATGTAATATTTACTTGTGAATATCTGAATATTTGTGACAAGCATGTGGAGCCTCAGATCCAGAGGACCAATACTCCAAACTCAAGGAGCAGGTTCTGTGAAATCCCTTGACTCTCTGATGTGCCTCTGTCCATGTGTGATAACTTCCTGCCCTGCTGTAACTGCCCCCAAAGCTCTCTCATCTTATTCAAGCCCCCAAATGACAAAAGAGGCAATCACAGCTATGTTGATTACTCTTGTGTTACTATGACTACCAAGCATACAACTTAAGGGAGGAAACAGTAATCTTGGCTCATGTTTACAGAGGACTCAGTCCATAGCCAACGGCTCTTGGACCCTGAGCAGAACACCATGGCAGTAGGATGTTGTTGCTGGGGATAGCCGTTCATATCATGTGGGGCCTAGATAGAGAGAGCAAGACAGGAAGCAGCCAGAGACAATACACTTCCAAAGACAACATTCCCAGTGACCTACTTCTTTTAACTTGGCCCTACCTCTTAAGTTTCTAGAACCTTCCCAAATAACGCTATCACCCAGGTACTAAGCATTCAAACCATGAACCTATTGGAATGGGGGTTGGGCGCAGACATTGCACATTCAAATGAAAGCAGTTGGAATGAGCATAGAATACATGGTTTGGAATTTCAGGATGTAGATGCTGCCATTGTGCTGGATACCTTCAGGGGACACTTTACTATGGTGCCTACCTGCCACATCCCTTTATCTCTATTTTGAGTTGACTGTGGAAATCCTACAAGCTTATTCCAGGGCCTGATGAGTAAATGATATTGCCCCAGAAGACTAGGGCATTTTATTGCCTTCAATCTGCCACAGCCTGCCATCCCTCAGCTTTGTAACAGACAGCCCCAGGCTTTTCACATTGAGGATCTAGGTTTAACCCAGCTCTTTGCAGAAAAGAAAATCCAGAAGGTGCAAAGGGTTGCTCTCAGATGGGTTCAGTTTGCACTTAAATGATTTAAAAACTAAAAAGTTACCAACATTTAAAGGCTGGTATATTTTATACAAGTTTTAGCTTCTTTCAAAGAATTGTTGACTTTTATTATATTGGACCTAGATTTCATCCAACCATAGGGCTGTGGTTCTTGGTGTTACTTGGAAGACATTTGAGTTCAGAGCTCTTACTACACACACTGTAGAAAAATATATGTCTGCATCTTGTGTGACGTCTTTTCACTGTGACCTACAGCCAAATGAGGGGATTTCTGTTGCTATTTTAACATTGCGATAGAATAGCTGAGGGCTGGGAAAGTTCAATGGCTTGTCAAAAGTCACACTGCTGGAAAATGGTAGAGCTGGGATTCAAACTTGGTCCAGGGGCCATTTTCTTCCATGATAAAGAACTGCCTCTGTTGGGGAGCAACTGTCAAGCTCTGTCCCCTGCACAGGCACTCCCACATAAAGACATTCCCTATTAAGAGTATTGTGAGTTTAATAAACCTGCCAACCAGCTCTGCATAGTGTTGCCAATTGAAATTCTGGTATAGTCAATCCAGCTTGTGTTTGGTAAGTTGAGACCACTCCCAGTAGCCATCAAACTGTCACTCTCCATTTAAACGAGTGAACTTTTCTTAGCTGATGGAGGAACCCTCACTAGAAAGACGTTGAATGAGAAATCTCCCTCCAGATGAGAAAGCAGAGGCTGACAGGGCTGAATTCGCCAGCATCCGGTAAGCCCAGAGTCTCCGCTAGCCCTTTCCAGCATGTCCTGCAGATTTTAGTGGCAAATGCTCACTTAGGTCAGCATAACCTCAATCAAAGAAAGGAACTAAGGATGCAGACCACCTCAGGAAGGCTTCCCTTTTGTCTTGCCTCCTACAAGCTCTCCAGAAGACAAAGGACCAGGAATTCCCCTTTCCCTATGTCTCCATCCAGACTGCCCTTTCAGTGAATCTTTCTTGGGACCCTGTCCTATTTCCATACCTCGGGACCTTTGCACCCACTGTTACCTGAAGTGATTTTCCTCCTCTCTGCTTTTTGGCAGTGTGCTAAATCCATAAGCCTTGATCACCAGGTGTCCTGTTAATGGAAATGCCTCTCCCAGGCTCTTACGCTCACCCCACTACAAGGTATCATAGAGACATGCTGGACCCATGAATTCCCTTAGCATCTTCACCTCCAACCACTCTGTTTTGTTTTTGTTTCTGTTTTTGTTTTGCTTTGCTTGCAATGGAGGAATGTCCAAGCTCACTGATATATCTCCAGACCAGATTCATTTCCTAATAGACCGAGGATGCTCAGAAAGGAATTCCAGGGGGATTTTAAGAGACATCTCCACAGTAAAACACATACAGCTTTATGCCTGAGACTCAGTTTCTGGATGGCTTCTTGGAAACTTGATGGCATTTATCCAGAGCAATGGAAGTCAGAACTTTCAATTTGTCTCAACCCAAGTTAAAACTTCCCCCTTCAGAGGACCATGTCTCCTCCTAACTTGCATGGCTGGTGGTCTCTTGCTATATAATCACCCAGTACGTTGAGCATGTGTTATAAACTACAAGTCCTTGCTTTGTACTGTTATAACTTGCTATGGTAGGAGTTTGGTAAAGTCTCTATTTCTCTAGGCCTCAGCATTTTGTGGTTATGTTCTGTGGTCATAAGGATGAGGTAAGAAGGCATCAATAGTCTTTGAAGAAAACATGCTCAGTGATGCTAACTGTTCCTGTGTTCTCCCTCCAGGGGAAGCTCTTCTGGGTAGTTTGCTGGCCTTTTGAGGAGCAGCAGGTTAGAACAGTAGCAGGAGTATCAAGGCTATGCTACCCTACCATTTTCAGTGTGTTTATTTATGGGGGTGGTGTTTCTTATGCTAGCACAATCAATGCAGATTCAGATGTTCAGATTCAACCTTTTTGTTCCTTTGGTATGGAAAAAATGGACCACATGAGCATTCCAGTACTTCTTCCAATGCAGTGTGCACCTGAGACAGCATGGATTCTATTCCAAGCCCTAGAGCAAGAAACTGTTCCCGGGGACGTTTGGATAGAAGAATGTGCTTTCCACTCCAATAGATAGAAGCAAACATGGCAGCCACATCATACTACATAGCCAAGAAGGTTGGGCCTTATGTAGCCCTGCCAGCTATCTGACTCTGCCAGGCTAATCATCTCAGAAGGTTGCTTCCCAAAGCAGCAAACATCAAAGTAAATTTCTGCTACACCTTCCCCTCCAGCATCACATGGAATAGCTAACCTATTATGAAGCTTATTCCATTTAAAAAACTTATTTATTAGGGGAAGGGTAGGTGCCATGATGGAAGTCAGAGAACATATGTGTGGAGCTGATGCTTTCCTTCCCCTATGTGGGTCCAAGGGATTGAACTCAGGTCACAGGGCTTGGCAGCAAGTGCCTTTACCCTCTGGACCATTTCACTAGCCTTCCCAAAGTAAATTTTAAGTTACTCAATTATTATCATCTTTACTATTCCACTGCTCAAACTGCCACCATTTCCCACCTAGATGACGGTGACAAACACCTTGCTGGTCATCCTGCTTTCCTTACCCAGCTGGCTCATTTTCTCAGGAAAACCAGAAAGATAATTTTACAGGGCAAATATATCATCACCCTTCTACATGCCTCCTAGCCCCCACCCCCAACTAACACTAATGCCCACTATTCTTCCATGTGCAACTGTCATTCTTCATATACCCAGTGGAAGTTATACTCATGATAATTTTCTCATGGACTTCATTTTCTTTGTCATAACACTTAGCACAGTCACATACTGGGCAAGACCACAACTGTGTGGCATATTGGATGCATTCCAGGACAGAATGCCATACCAGACAAATGGCTATTCTATTATTGATTTGTTTCTGCTTGTCACTTTATTGCAATTCAATTCCAGATCACGTTTGGTCTGACTCTCAATAATAAGAGGAAATATTTTCCTGTTTTTCACTCTCATGATCCTCTTTGGTTAATTACCTCCTATCCCTGACTCCAAGCATTAAGAGATAGTAGATATCAACTTCTACACACTAAGTCAAAATCAGTTTATTTTATCAGCTCATTCATCAAAGGCATGTAATACTACTAATCAGTTTCCATTTGGTAGCAGTGGATCAAGCAGACAATGCTCTTAACATAATTACAGCAAGTGCCAAGAGAATTGATATTTAAGCCTGCTTCTTACATGGACTGTTTACCTCTGCTTTCACATGCTGGGAGTAGTTCCAGAAGACCTGTTTAACCTACAGAGTCCTTCATGCCAGACCTCCCACCAGACATTTGTTACTTTCCTCAGTCCCACCCAAACCACCAAGCTCATATAGAAGGAAGAGCTCTCAGTTCATCATTGAGGAAGGCATCCCTCTGGAGCTGTCATGTTATCTTCTTTCCACTTGAACTTGTCCAAGTTCTCAAATCTCAGCTGAGCTTTGCCCTTCATGAGACAAGATGGTCAGAGGCTAGCTACATCTAAGCAAGCTTGGGGGCCCAGCAGAAGACCTTCACAGCATACCTGACCTTGCGTAGAACAGCTTCTCACCACCCTGTCTTTTACGGCCCATTTCTCCCAAGAGTCAAAAGGTAGTCCTGTTGTTCAGTATAGTATTTGGCGTATAATGGAAGCTTCATGTAACTATAGAAAAGGGAAGAAGGATAGAAGCAGGGAGAAATGAAAAGGCAAGCTTGTGGGTTCAATATTGGGGCCCCTGATTTAAAAAACATTGTAAGACTCTCATGATCTTAGAGGAAGGAAATGACATAAGTGAAAATCAGTACTAATTAGTATATAATTGGGGCAAAGGCTTGATAGCATTAATTAGAGCTCTGAGAATCCATTTTTCTCCTACTCAAGAAAATCTAAGCAAAGAAAGTGTTAAAAAAAAAATACCCCTCTGGAACAGAGGCAGGCAGACAGACGGACAGCACAGTCTGCACACTGGGTATACACATTTATCAGGCAGTCTTTGTGCACCGGTAAGGAGTGGGAAGGGACACTGTGAGCCTCACCTCTGACAGCAATAATCATCCTCCAACACAATGTGCAATGCAGACAGCTCCGTTTCCAGGACACTAATATTAAGCAAAGCAATGCGGCACCAAGGGGCTTGCTAGGGCTGATCCAAACCTGTCCCCAGGCAGCTCTGCATAGCCTGCGACAAAATTCAGATTCTCCAAGACTGTCCTTTTGGCCTGGCTGTTCTCAGATCCACTTGAGGAAAGTAAGAGGGAAATGCCGAGGCTTGTATCTGACTTGCAGTCATCTATCTGCTCTGATACTTTGGTGCTGATGGGGTTTGGGAATTCTAAGTCACTGGTGAACAGAGTTTCGTTCTATAGTCCCATCCAAGCTGGCTTTGGGGTCAGTGGACTGTCAAGGAATTTGTCTCCCACCCCTTAGAAGTGAAAGAGACGACTCCCTCAGTGTCCAACTCTGACCCTCCTACAGTGCTGCTTTGAGGAAAGAGCAAACTATGCCTTGGTTGACTTTAATGGAGCTGTCACCATCCTCTGTTTTGAGATGTCACTAAATGCCGAGCACCATGTCTTATCCTCCAGCCCCCACATCATTCATTTTGGATAAAAATCCCTTTGCTTGTCATCATGAATTGCCTGTTGTACTAAACTGAGGCTTGGAGAACACACAGGATTTGCCCAAACCAGGTTTGAGTCCAGCCCTACCCCACAGACCAAGCTCTGAAATTCCAGGTACTTCTGTTGAAAATGGCATTCTGCCATCTGTGGCTTCTTCCCTCAGTCCTGGTGGCTGTTTGTTCCTGTTTTGTATGGGGAAAGCACACCCTACAGCCCAGAATCACAGCTACCTGTTTGATAAATAAAGCACTATTGAAACATACTGTGCTCAGTCATTGATACTTTGATGCTACCAATGGCAGAGTTGAATATTTGAGACAGGGAACCTGGGGCCTACAAAGGTTTACTATCACAGCACCTAAAGAAATAGCTTGATGCCTCCTGATGGAGTATATAAAACAGATTCCAGACTTACTTAGCTAAAAGTGTGTGTTTATGTGTGTGTGTGTGTGTGTGTGTGTGTGTGTGTGTGTGTGTGTGTGTAGTGGGAACTCCTATCCATATCATTTTACAGAGAAGAAAATCAAGTCTTGAAAAGTTGTAATAGGGTGGCCAAGGCCCATTAAATGATGGGTACACACTTAGGCCTCCAAACCTGCTCCTAACCACATGGCATTTCTGTCTGCCATGGGCCTGGCAGGACATAGGCACCAGCCACATGATGCTGAGTGCCCATGAGGAGGCCTGTGGGGAAAGAGAGAATGCCAGACCAGTTAGTGAGTGTTTGGGTACAGTAGAACTGGGATGGGTTATAGGAGCCCTGGAGCTATACAATTGTCCATGATGTCCCAGCTGAAAGCAGACCCTCAGCAGATGCTACCAGCAGCCAGTACTCATGGGAAAAGCAAGATAGGAGAAGTCTAGCAACAGGAGATGCCATCACTTCTCACAGGAGCCTGCTTCTCCCACTCTCCTATGGACCCCATGATGTATTTCATTATGAGTAATAATTTTTTAAAATGATATGGTGGCTCAAGGCAGCCTTTCCCTCAGTCTCTAAGGGGACATCTCTGTAGTGAATGGTTCTCGTCAGGATGCGAATCCATACTCAAGGGAGGAAGACATGTTCAAGAGACGTGAGAGGAAAAATGACCTTCCATGCTCTCAGACAATGCAGTGAGCTTCCTCCCATGGCCCTGCCTTCCAAACAAATACTTGCAAAAATAGGAAGCTCCCTGTCATGGGTTGGGCTTCGATCATCACTGGGAGACTCTGGCTTTTGCTGTAATTCCATTTGACCACTGAGGTGCTCAGCCTTGAGGCTGTGATTCTCTGGAGACATAACATCTTCTCTGCTCTGCTCTGAGTGAAACCTCTCACATTTTATCATCATTACCCTGGTCTTTCTGAGATCTCCCAGAAACTCATTCTCTTAGAGTTTGAACCTGAAATTTTAGATCTATGAAAAAGTTCATAATCAATATACTTAAAACTATCTTACTCGAACCTCAAGATTACAAAAGAGAATACACTTCCCAGAACTGAGACATAAGGATGCTTCCCCCTCCACTTGCCTTACAAGGAAGATTGAACCAAATTTCATGTTCCCTTCTACCTAACTTTTTACTCCCTATCTCTAGTCATATAATAGTCACTTGGGGTTTTAATTTGTGATGTCATCTAGGTAATCTTAAACTTCCATCTTTGCCATCAATTCCCACACCCACTGTGTGCTTTACAGAGAAGAGAACCTTTGCTGCTTGTGTCCCACTTACCCTAAAGACAATGCCGCCAAAGAGTAATAAGAATTGCCATCAAGGTATGTTAAGTGTTTCTGACCTGGTGGCTTTATGGGTTTGTCCCCTTATTTGGAGCTCCTTGATGGCTTCTGGAGGAATTGTATTAGCCATATATGAAGATAGGAAAATAAAAATCCATTTTGGAAGGTAAATCCAAATCAGAAGAGCCAGCATGGAAACCTATGTAGTTGGTGCTCAGAATGAAAATGTCTGCCCATTGAACTTCACTACCTAAACCATCAGAGCTCTGTATACTTCTTTAGGGGCTCTTAGTAGTTCAGATGTTGTAAGCCATTTACAGCAGTCCTGGATCCAAAAGACTGCGGACCTCCCTCTTGAGAAAGTGGCTGCCTGATGTTGGAGCTGCTTCTTACAGACTGGCTACAGAGCAACTATAGTGTCAGTTTCCTTCCATCTGTTCAACATGTGGGATCTCCTGCCAATGTCTGTGTCTCTAGGCAGTCAGGCAGCTCAGATCGGCTCTAGGAAACAGAGGCCACCCCCAGTCAGCAGCTCAGCACAGACTGTGGCATGTAGCCACAGCCTGGCTCAACACAGGATCCCTTGTGTTAAAGTCCCCAGTAAGGTAACACACTGAAGTCACTCTCTACACAAGGTGTGGAGTGGCCTACAAGTAGACTCTAGGCCAGAAGATAGGAATAAAGCAAGCTGTGTTTGTGATCCTCATAACATACTGTGTGCCGGATAAAGAAGCTGGGCCAACAGATATGAGCGGACTTATCCTGGGGTACTTTGCAGCGTGTGGTGTGAACATAGGACTTCCTCCTCAGGGACAAACTCCACCAAGTGGTCAGAGGTTGTCACTCAAGGAGATGGGTTGCAAACAGGGTAATGGATGTAACTAGGGATATAGAAGGAAGGTAAAGGCCTATGGTCAGAGTCTGGTTAATAACACACTGAAGGGTTACGGGAATGTGATCCTCCTGCCAAAGAGAGAGAAAAGATCAAGACACACTAGCAGATTTATATCCCATACAGCAGTCAGGGAGGACAGCCAAGTAGGAGTGGATGGCTAGGAGTGAGGAATAACCACCTCTTGGTCCCCAGATACATCACCAGCATGTAGCTTTTCTCCATCCTAGTGATAAAGGGCTTGGGCTGACCCAGACTACTGATAGCAGCTCATTACTTGGCTTGTTGTGTCCACATAAACTTCTTTTTGCAAGAAGACTGAGAAGTAATGAGAATGTTTACCTATGAGGCTTTTCAAAAATCTTACAATTTAACTCAAGCAGGACATCTTGTGATTATGTAAATACTAAAATCCCATTATACAAGAAATAAATAGAAGGGGGTCTTGACACCTGTGATTCATGTGAAAGCTAAGTGGGACTTTTGTTCTGAACTAGCACAGAGAACATGTCCCATAGTGAGATCTTGTTTCAACCATGGTAGAGAAGACCAGGAAGGGATCAAAAAGAGGAAGACACACCACAAGAAGGCAGGGATAGGTCTTGATTCCACAGGAACCACAGCACCAAAGCTGGGGACACCCACAGCAGCCCTTTCCCCTGAGGCTTCATTTTCTTACTGCTCTGGATGATGCTTAAAGCTGCTAAAGCTCTCAGTAAGGCCTCTCAGAAATAGTCTAGTGCATCCCAGTGATGGGGATGGCAGCCAGCACTTGCAGCATCTGTGCTGTGATACACTATTGACTCTCTCGGAAACAAAGCATGGTCCTTTAACAGCACCAGAGTCCATGCTTCTGCCAACTGCTGGCTGCCCTGAGTTCTGCTGGGATGAGCTCCTACCATAACCCCCCCCCGTGCCCCCCTCCCCCGGTTCCTCCTTCTTGTGAAAAGTCTGCAATGTAGGCAAGCATCCAGAAGAGAGAAAATCACTGCAGTTCCCAGCAATACTGCAGTGGATGGTATGCTGCAGAGTGCATGGCTACCATTTGTCTTTGGAAGGTGTGCAATGATTGCCTGTCAGGGGTGGGGGTTCCTGTCAACCTCACTACAGCCTTGCCACTGACTCTACAATGGGCACTCAGCTTCCTCCAGCTCCCATGGAAGTTCCCAAACTGAATCAAGTTTTGCAGGTCTTGTGGTCTTGGCACACATTTTGGTCACATGTTTCCTCACCATTACAGTTTTCTCAGATGCACAATGGCAGGGATGAGACCTGGTTTGTAAGACCTTGAAGGGAGGCACATATGAGGCACCTTTGAGAACTTTAGCAGAGCTCTTAAGGAGCAAGGGGCCGCAGCAGCCTTTCTTATATTCAGTCTAAGGACTGATGTTTTCATCAGGCACATAGCCCTGTCAAATAGGAGCACTTTGGTGTGGAAGAAATCACTTAGAAAATAAATAGGTTGAGACCACCAAGTACAAATAAGACTAATTATGAGAGAAACAGTTTCAGGTATCACAAAACCAAAGGAAAAGGTCCTGAGATGGAGGAAATGTTTCCAGCCTTCCTTAATACAACTGAACCCCACCCATCATGGAAACAGAGGGATGGCTGTGGCTATTTTGTAACCCCAAAGGGAACCTTTTGAGGACTACAAGCTATTGCTGTGGGCCACTTGTCTTCAGAGGATAAAGAAGGGACATGGGCCAGTCATTCATCCCAACCTACACACATCTGACAGTTACTCCTCCAAAAACTTTCAATTCTTTTATTTGTTTGAACAGGCAGCTCCCCCAGTACACAGTCACAAAAAAGAGTAAATCAAAAGCAAATTAAAAATAAAAAAGTGATATAACCTAAG
This sequence comes from Sigmodon hispidus, assembly GCA_004025045.1. Lineage (NCBI taxonomy): Eukaryota > Metazoa > Chordata > Mammalia > Rodentia > Cricetidae > Sigmodon > Sigmodon hispidus. The sequence goes on along the minus strand of PVIH01002002.1, from coordinate 67,682 downwards.
AAAGCAGAGGGAGAGCAGCCCCAGTCATGTGATGCGGTCGAAATGCATCTGAAAAATACCAAGAAAGCCCCTGGGAGGAACTCCCGGTGCCACACAAGCTCAGGGTAATATTAAGACAATGCTCTTCCACTGCTGAGATGAAGCTGGACCACCTGTCTGGCAAGTACATCACTGACAGTGAAGTTTTCCCTTTGAGACACCAAGCTGAGGCTGACCTTTTGGAAATACCAGCACGAGTAGGCAGTAGCTATTGCTGGGACACTGTGGATCAGGGCAAAATCCCCATGTGGCTGATATCCCAAGGTCTGCAAGGTGGGAGATCCCAAGAGATGCTCACTACCACCTTCACTACCTCCCACAGCCTTGACAAAGAAATCAGAGGGATGAATTGCTAACCCAAAACACTTTCTAAAGATGCAGAATAAAAAGATTGGAAAAGAGAGGAGAGAGAGAGAGAGAGAAGAAAGAGGAGGAGAAAGGAAGGGTGTAGAGAGAAGGAGGGTGAGAGACGAGCACAGAAGATGAGACGAGAGAAAAGGGAGATGGTGGAGTGGAGAGAGAAATGAAGAACTGTGCAGGGAAAGCATAGAGGGAGGTAAAGGAGAGAGGGCAGGGAAGGGGGGACTTGGTTCCATCTGTGGCATTTGATGTCTTAACCTGATCTGAGTTTGTCCAGCATACTCAGCTCATTACAGCATCCCCTGTACTGCTTTATATGCCGGAGCATTTCTGTTTATTTTTTTAATGCATGATGGAGGAAAAGATGAATAAAAATTAAAAGGAAGGTAAAGTTTTATTTTTCTCCTTTCCTTCTTCCTTCCTTCCCTCCTTCTTTCCTTCCTTTCTTTCTTTTTGACAAATGTAATTAGTGACCTGGAGCACTAGGGAAATAATAACAGTCATGACCTGCTCTCGAGGGAGCAGAGATCTACTCTTCTTCCTCAGTCTGGCTCCACAGTCTGACCTTGACCCAGATGGAGGTCATGATTCCATCAATGTTCTTGATGCTTCAGGGGGAGAGCAGAATGACCTAGCCTTCCAAGCATGCCACCCAAGCCACTCCAGCAGTGTTCCTGGGCCCTGTGACTTGCCAGAAGCCAGACTGTCTAGGATACAAACCAGCAACACTATTTCCAGATAAAGAAGAACAGAGTAGAGTTTCTTTCTTCATCTATGAAATGGAGAGAACTGTCTCGGGAGTTTTTAAAGTTTATTTTCTTGGTCAGCTCAGATCCTAGGGTAACGCTCAGAGTGACTGGGGGATACTAAGATTTCCCACCCTTCCTAAAACAGCTCTACTTTATTCTCTTGTAGATATTAACATGTTACTTAAACTTGAATTTAGAAAGATGATTCCACTACTAAGAGAGATATAAAAATTGGTGAACGATTCTCTCATGTTCTAAAATTTAAAGTTCTCATTTTATTACTAAGGTTATATTAATCCTTGAAGCCTCTGTCTATACGAAATCATTTAGTCATCAAAGACTTAAGGAGATTTTTACCATGAAGGGGATATAGATAAAAATGAATGAATAAACAAGCTAATAAGACAGAGTGGCCATTATACAGAGGGACGGGGGGGGGGGGATAGAAAGGGGCAGGAGAGAATGTACTGGGTCTGATTAGCCTTGGAGCAAAGGCTTCAGATTAAAGTGCCAGCCTTGGAAGATGAGGGGGATGACCCTGGCCTTCCAGGAACAGAGAAATCAAGTCACAGAAGGCCTAGGAAGAGAAGCACAAGGTGAGAGGGCTCAGGAAGACAGCAGGGGCCAGCAACTAGGGACTTGATTACAGGAATAGCTTAGACTGAACTCAAATGCTGAGGGACATTGTCTTTGTCATATTAGACAAAGGGGGCTGGTGTGATCTGACTGTACTGTGTGAAGAACCCCGAAGCGTCAAAGCGAAGGGCAGGATAAAATGAGCAGAGATGGAAGCACTCTCAGGGTGGTGCAGATGCCAGAGAGAGAAAGGGGACATGAGGATATGTCGCTGGAACTGTGTGGGAAGGTCCCACGTGGCACACAGGAAACTGAAAACAAGATCCTCTCATCAGTATGCATTATCTCTGGTCTTTTGATATCTAATACATACAATTTTGGATCTTAACCTCACCTTCTAGAGACTAATTTTGCCTCCTGCTCAATCATTTTGGTAAAAATTCCAGAAGTTGAGTTAGTTTCCTTTGAGCTTAGGGGGGGGTGGCTTTAGATAGATTAAAAACATGTATGCCCCTCTTTGAGAAGAAGAAGAAGAAGAAGAAGAAGAAGAAGAAGAAGAAGAAGAAGAAGAAGAAGAAGAAGAAGAAGAAGAAGAGTGTTTGTGTAATCTTAGATAAAAGATTTTATTCAAGATGAGAAACTTGGATAAAAGATTTAGACCATATCATTAACTCTTTGATTTTAGATGTGCATGCTGTTATGCTAGCCAACAGGTATGACCAAGCAATTAAATGAATATGAATAGGAAGGAATAGAAGCCAAATTCAAAGTTCCAGGGGCAAATGATCAATTGTGGCTGTGAAGGACCTTCCACAAACTCAGAACTATGCCTTAAATTCAGAGACTGAAGGGACTACTAAGATACCTTTCTCTCCTTTGGGAATATCTTCTCTAGTCAGAAAAACAAGACCACATAAATATAGACAGATTTCTAACCAACTAAAGAAACAAGAATGAGGAATCAGGTTGGGTTTGATAGCTTGTTTGAGTCCCATCCCTGACACTTGGGTCAATTTATCTAATCCTCTTTAAACCAGAAGCAATGCTTACCAGCTTTCTAGTGGGGATTAGATGGGATTGGAAAATACTTCGTTATAAAATGTGACATAAGCAGTAAGGGTCATTGTTGACTCTCCGCATAGAAAGAGAAGAGAAGGGGCACACATGTCAGCAAATAAGGCTCTATAAAAGGAAAAAGAATCAAATTAAGGGCCTCCTGCCCAAACTCATCAATGGCTGCCCAGTATCTAGAATGGGGATTGGAAACCCATGGCTTCAAGCTCATTTTACCACCTGTTTTTATAAATAAATGTGTATAAAACACAACCAAAGACATTGTCTATACAATCTCCATGTCACCTACAACTCTATCACATTTGGAACTACTTCCCAAGAGCCCATTTCATCTCTCAGTGGCATTACAGGATCTCATCCCCCTACTATGTGAGGATGTGGATGGATTCTTCTTTAGAGTCTGTATCATAAAAAGCCCCCAAGTTAGACCAATTCAGTCTGGGTCATATACTGGGAAAACATAATATACTAAAAGGATGCATGCATTCCATTCATTTTAGAATTATTGATAATACATCATTGAAAGGGAAATAAAGCTGAAAGCAAATTTACTCTTAATTAAATAGGTATGCAAATATTCATGCAATGAATATTTGTGCAATAGATGTAATAATACGTGCATAGAGTTCAAGTCACTTTGAGGCAAGAAGTCAAGGATGCCTTGAGCAACATAGCAAAATCGCACATCTTAAATACATTTTTTAAAAAAATGTTTTATGACATAAAAGGCAAGGACATTTAGATAATATATGACTAAATTTATTTGTTCTATGAAAATTCACTGTAGATCTGCTCTGTGCCAATCATAGTAGACTGTTAGTACATTTTATTCTCAGGGAGCTTCTAGTTTAGTTGAAGAGGTAGAGTGTCAGGAAATAATGATACTACAGGGAGACAAAAGAATACCAAAGTCTGTGAAACATGGAGGTGACAGAGTGATAGGCATGGTTCCTGGAAACACCACTTTCCTGCATCCCCCTCCAAATAGATCCAGAAGGCCCAAGACCCACTTATAACCATTTCATGCCTTTATTTTATTCTATCTAGTGAGCTAGTGATGACTAAATGACCACCTTAGATATATCTCTTTCAATCATCCCAATTATGTGAAATCTCATGTAGGCCAACTTATGTGTTCCAGGCCAGCAAGTAGTCTAAGCCAATTGCAGGTCAAAGGCCATGCACTTAACCCTTTATGGTATCACCTACACACACTTCAGAACAAAAAGCCGAGCAGCAGTACAGAGGAAGCCTGAGGTATGCAGCTCACAGGGGTGACATTGGTGGCTCTGACTGTTAAGCTGATGGACACCGACTGACTCTCTGAGGACCTCTGATATGGGCAAAAGGCATAGTTGGAATACAAACAGTTGGTTTGTGCTCAGTAAGTCAATGATCCAAGGGAAACTGGAAGCTATTGCAAGGCTTAGCTCTGACTCCCAGGCTCCAAGCGTGCAGTCCGATGCTATTGGATCACTCTGGGGAGTGAGTCTGGACTTTAGCCAGGTTATTAATTAAGGCGTAACCACCAAGACCAAAGGAACTCCCTGTCCATTAGTGGATAGCTCAGAGCCCAGGAGACTTAGGACCTTCAGAGGGCTGTCTTTCAGCCAGGTGAACTCCCTAGAACAAAGGGCCCAGATAGGATTGGGAACAGAGACTTGGGACACAAATATGTGTCTCACTGAAAGAGGAGACTGTTTTCTAAACTTTCTAAAGTCTAGGGCACAGACTTTTCATATTAGCTATTCAGATATTCAGTTTCAATTTATCACTATTTACCTGCACAAAACACAATGCAGAACAAAAAATTTTAAATGCCCATAATTCAAAAATCCAACTTTTAAAAATTATATGGAGCTGGAGAAACAGTTGAGTTGTTAAGAGCATTTGCTGCTCTTGCAGAGGACCCAAGTTTGCTTTCCAACATCTGCTTCAGGTGGCTCACAATCGCCTGTAACTCAGGCTCCAAGGCTTCACTGAACTTCACACACAGTGCACTCACATGTGCACCTCCCACATATACATAATTAAAAATAAATTGTTAAAAACATTTAAAATAATATCTACTCAGGAATGAGATATAGCATTTCCTTTCTTCATTAGCAATGCTTAAAAAAAATTAGCCGTCATGAACTGACCAAGTATAAGGACAAGTATGATCATCATCCAGTGGTGATGATTCTTCCCAAGTATAAGGGAAAAGGGCCTTCTTTACATAATAATAGAGGTGTAGAGACACAAAACTTCTCAGAAGGCTAAGCTGTACAGTGATAATTCCAACAGAGATAAATATAGTTACTTTCATCTACTAATTCTTCTATGAATTTATTTCGAGGAGATAATTAAACAAATGTGCCAAGGTTCACACACACACAAAAAAAAAGTTGCTTATGGCATTATTGATAATACCAAGTATTTAGAAATATCTAAATATCATCAAATGGAGACTGTTTAAAGAGATGAAGGTACATTACACAACAAGAGTTACTACCCCTAGTTAGAAGGATAGCAGGAATCTGAAAGGCAGAATGTGACACTTCCTTCAGGTTCTTCATTGAAAAGAGTGCTTCCACTCAATTTTGATGTTGGGGTGATGTTGGAAACTGGTTCTGCCAGGAGTGGATGCTAAACTAAGCCATATTGGGACCTTGGGACCTCCTGCCCTTGCTGGGGAGGAGATGGGGAGATGTGAAGGAGAGAGTAAGAGGGAGAAGGAACCTTGAACAAGGAAATACATGAATAGAAAATGTGATTTTATTCATAATAATAAAAAAAACACTCAAAAAAAGAAAAGAGTGCTTCCTGTCCAACATTTTAGCCATGCAAACAGCAGGCACACATATTGCACCAAGAGACACAAAGAATAAACCCATCCAAGTTGGTCGCGCATAATGGCTCTAGGTGGTGAGGAATCCTGTGATTTCTTTTCTTTATAAAAAAATAGCTATGTTATTTTAATTTTTATAATGAATGTATGGTATCTATACAAATAGAAAATTGACTATATTCAAAGGTGAAATGAAAACTTCTAAAAGGGACACAGCTTTCCCAGAAGGGCAGTGCTGCAGTTGGAATAATAGCTGGTTTTAGAGGAGAAAGTAGAGGGAATTTGAGACCTGGGGCAGGTTTTGTGTGGAGTGATTCAAGCCCTAGAGAGCTAGCAGGTCCCCCACTTAGCAGACTGCTCCAGGGCCAGTTCTCAAGCTCAAAGAACAGCTCTGCAGCTCTGCTATTTTTCCAAATAACCAAACTCGAGACAAATTAATTCTCCTTCTTTTTCTTGGTATCTGTATTTATAAAATAAGAAGCTGATATCACCTGCATTTAAGAGTGTCAGGAGGACTCAGAGAATAAATGAAAACCACCCATCATAATGTCTGCTGTTTATTGATGGTACCAGCCACCAGCACTCACAAAACCCAGCTCCATCTTGTTGGTTCACATTCTTGGAGTTGAAGTGCTAATGAACAGTAAAGGATAATTAGACCATGACACCCATAGAAGCAGGCATTGGGATGTCTAGGCTATGAAGTTCAAGGTGTAGAGTACAAATTGAATGGGTTCAGGCATGTGACAGTCTCATCAATCCCAGTTGCTCACTTTTCAAGATAAGAATCATACACAGAAGGTCATGTTGAGGATTTAGTGACACAGCACTTAGTCACAGTGAGTTTCCAATACATACTTGTTACTACAAACACGCAATAATTATTTGACTATGGAACAAACAAGCAGCAAGCATCTTGTCCTCACAAGTATCCAGGTAAGCTTAGGAACCACTTATGGAGGAACATAGAGATGTATTCATGAAATGACCATACCTCTAGCTTCAACTAGACCTAAAAAGACCCATGCAAAGGCATGGAATCATGAAACTGACTTTGAAGCTGTTGGGTGGCATGACATGCAAGGTGACAGGGTCATCACTGTAAGAAGTCACATGACAATGACAGGGTCAGAGACTAGGCTGATTTTCAGGCCAGTGATCCAGTGGTGATGATTCTTCTAAACTGCTCATTCTCTCTTAAACATGGCTCTACTGCTCTGGGAAAGCTGAAGAGAGCTGTGTGCCCAGGGGTGGGTATGGCTGCATTCCCTCTCCCCGTAAACACACACAACTATATCCACATGGAAACATGGCTGCAGGCAGATACCATCCAAACAGGAAGCACGCGCTGGTCACTTCCTGTCTTCTAGGCTGTACTCAGAGCTCCTTGTCAACATTATTTCACTTACTTTTCATGAGACTGAACCACTGCCAGGTATCATCCCATTTTACAGATGACAATTAAAAAAAACTGAAGTTCTTCAGTGAGTAATAAATAGGATCTCAGGCATACTTTGAATGGGAAGGTGGTTAACTTCAAAAGTTTATGGCAGTATCTCAATTGGACTTGAATCCCTTTTAGGACTAGGCACATGTATGCACCCAGGATTTGGGTCAGGTGAACCTTCTCAAGGCAGTAGGAGTGGGAAAAGCCAATGGAACCAGGGAATTATCTACAACCCTATAGAAAGCAGAAGACCAAGAGAAAAGGAGTAGGTTGAATCCTACCTGTTACACAGGAACCATCAAGCAGCAGGAATTGAGTATATTGTCAAGAGTTCCTGCTTCCAGAGTAAGGGAATATTACTAGGGAAGCCAAGGGTTTGAGTCTTCTCAGGAAGATGAGGCACCACACAAAGTACTAGGATAACAAGTGCTGGGAAGGGAGATGTATTTGTCACTTACTTTCTTTAAGATCTCTTGGTTAACCCAGGCAGGCTATGGACTCACATCAGGCCAACCCCTCTGGTTTGCTTTGTTATGGCAAGGCTAGGTCTGGACAGTCCCCTATATTTCTCATACCTGGAGTGATTTTTTTCCAACCACTTGCCAGCATCTGCCAGCATCTGTCCACACACCAGGCAGATCTCAGAGGTACAGAGCCAAAGCATCCTGACTTGAAATTGCAGATACTCAGGTTCAAATTGTATCTTGTTGACATTCTGTGAGCCCCGAGTTTTCTCCATCCATCAGGATGATACCTCACCCTTTTGTTGTAAGGATTAAATGAGATAATAATATACTGGGAAGACAGCAGGGGCAGAATTAGAGAGTCATAGTCTGTGTCATAATTCAGGATCACAACCTGGCTCTATGACTAACTGTTTAGCTTTAGACATGTTACTAAACCTCTCTGGGCCTCACTGTCATCAACTGTAAAATGGGTGGAATAGCACCAATCTATGCAAGAGTTCTGTGATGAGTGAACGAGTTCAGAATTGCAAAGTGCTTGCCACCGCACCTGTCACATTAGTGGCTACTCAGTAAATGTGAGTTGTTATGATTAATGTGTGGAAAGCCCTCAGCTCAGTAAAAAATGAGTATTCAATAAATGGTGGCTGTTATTCTTACAAGGTACATGCTCCTTGGAGAATTTTGTGCACATTTATCTCCTCGAAAGCAATAAAAATGAAGATGTTAGAGAAGAATCTTGTCCTTAAGTAAATGTCAGTCATAGCTGGGAAAAGCCATGATTCTCTTGTCCCTGCAGGGTACCCAGAACCTCCACTTGCCCTGCCTATGCCCAGGCTTTCCTCTGCTTCCTGTGGGCCTGCCCTTCACCCAGCTACCCACCGCCTCAGCACATGTTTATTATGTTCATTAAGCACCTACAGGGAACTCAAAGGATGGCTGGAAACCCAAACTCAGAGTGCAAAGGCTCCAGCTGCATCCTCTCTAGTTACAGGGTAGTGGAAAAGACATTAAGTAAGTGTGCACAGAAATGGTAATTTAATGACAGCTGGATTTGTGTCCCAAAGGATGTGATGTAAGGAATCCCTTGTGATACCATTTTACAGCTTCCCCCATTTCCCTTCCCCCCCACCTCCCTGGCAAGTTATTAATAGTTTGTCAATTAAAATTTTGTCTTAATTTCAAGATGGCTGTTCAAAAAGAATCATGCAAAGCTATCTTTTGAGACAGTCTTGGTTTCCTACTCCACCTCAAGTGCTGAATGCCAATATTTTCTTCTTTTTTATTGCTGAGTACTATTTTACCTGTTGGATGTAGCTTAGACCTCTAAGATGGCGTGGTCTGGCATTAGGGATATGGCTAAGAAGGAAGACATTGCAAAGGCTCCGTAAAGAAGGACTATTTAAAGTAGTTGTTCACAGATGACAGGTTGGCTGGGTGGTGATTGCAGAAAGAAGACAGGGTCTAGGTAGACATTCTGTTTTAAGGCCCTCTACCGCAAAGGCACCTCACTCCCTCAGGGGTCTGAGAGAAGGCAGCATGATGGGTTGAACCCTAGACACTCACTCAGAGGAGCTCGGCTAAGAGGTTAGAACCTGGTGACTATGGTTTCTCCCTTTTCAGGTGCTTTTTGACTGCTTATAAAAACTGTCTGATCTCCAACGGCGACCCCAAAGATGCAGTGACCGTGGTTCTCCGCTGAGAACACACACACACACCCACACACACAAAAGGGCTGCAGAAGTGACTCACTGCCCACATGTGAACTCCAGCCAAGACTCCACAACACAGTTCAACCCTCTGAGTCTTCCTGATGCCTCAGTTCTGCCCTAGTCATACCCTTCTGGGTTTACTGAGGCTATTTAAGAGGCTCAGTTGTTCTCACTGAAACACAGGGAAGCAACATGGAAGAAAATAATGCCCCCAATGGAGAAATTTGTGATTGACATAAGTGGGAAAGTTCCCTTAGGAACATCATGTACCATCCAAGCAGCAGAGCCCCAGGTCATCTCTTACTCTGTTTATTTACATGCTATGACAAGAAGATGTATTTAAGGCTCCCATAGCCTTGCACTACAATTCAATGCTCTGGGAAAAGGAGCCATATGGTCTAGACATAGCAGGTTCCTTTCAGAATTCACACATTCCAAGTGTGGCATTATCATCTAAATGGTACTTTTGTTGTCTTTTTGTTCAAGACAGCAAGCTTCTTCCAGGATCAGACTGTTTCTTGGAATCCACTGACAGACAAGCCCATCAGTTCTCTTGATAGGTCAGATGTTTCGTAATTAGCCTAACTCCGTGATTAAGACTACAATGACATAATATTTCAACTGCAGGGGAAGCATTCCACTCAGCTCCACAGTAGCACAGTCAGGCTGGGAATGGCCAGTGGGGCTTCCTGCATCAAGAGGAGTGGACCACTACATCCTACTTGGCCATTCTCTTTGTCTCCATCATTAGATACTGCTTTAAAGACCTAAGGGAGATGTGCCCAGGACAAGTGTGTGGTTCTTCTCCCTCTCACTGAGGCTCGATGGCCCAGCAAAGCATGAAAGTGAGGCCTGTGCTCCTAAAGCGAAGCAGTCTTGAGTCTGTGGAGCTTGTGAAACAGCCACACCACCGCAGGAGCAAGTCACAGCAAGTGAGATTCAAGGAAGATGGGAACATTAAGAGTCCAACTGGCATAACTGAGGTTGATACCCAAACGCCTGAAGACCCAGGCCTAATGGGGAAGACACAAGCATCCCGGCACCATCACCCTGCTACCTACTCGCTGTCTTTTCCTAGGTCCCACAAGGCAGGAGGATTTCGCAGCATCTCTATACAGACCTCCCCCAGTCTCAGGAAGCATTTCCCAGTTTTCAAAAGGAAGAAACTCACGACAAGCAAGTCCCTTGTGGAAATGCCAACAGCATCCCCAAGTGCCATCCAGGTCAACGGCAACCTCTCCGAACAGGATATTGTGTCTTCTGACCTTGCCTTCCTGAGGTTGGCTCAGCATCTTGAGGATGGGCCTCGAAGACTCAAAATGCCCCACCCATTTCTCCCTAGGATGTCCAAGGTGCAAAGCAATGGGCCTGTTAGCTTCTGCTTGGAATCTGGGACTTGGAGGTCCTCAGAGAAAGCAACAGCTGCCATTCAGGTTCCAGATGATATTTGTCATAGTCCAACCTGGGAAGCTAGAGAGCCTATTTGCAGCCCAGAAAGCTCAGCTGAAGAGAGCAACCCCATACCCACTTTGGTCACCATGTGTCCTGGAGATGGGCAAAGAGTGCCGACATCAGATCTGGAAAGATTCCCCTCCTGCTTAAACGCCAACAGCAGTGCCAACAACACCCCAGGCACAGGAAAACTCACACCTGAATCGCTTTTGCCCAAAGATAACCCTGACAACAAAGACCTTGGCCTTCAGTCATCTCAGTCAAAGAAGATGTGTGTCCCCTCACCATCACGGACTCACAGCTCCTCTGAGCCAGGCTCCCATAGCCAGCCAGCCCACCTAGGAAGAGCCTCTGATTGCCCAGCATTAAGTAACAATCACCAGGACCCTGAGTCACTCAAAAGTAGCAGCGCATCCAAGTCTGTCCCTGTGTGTTGGGAGCATGTGACAAAGCTCCCCAGCCAGTCAGACATCCTTGAGCTTCAGACTGGTCATGTAAGTGAGCAGCCCCCTTCCTCGCTTCCAAGGCAGGAGAACAAAGCTCAGAACAGCAGGGAGTTTGGTGGAAGTAATCACAGTCACTTGGCACAGGGGGAACTCTGTGACCTCCAAGGCCGGCTGCAATCAGTAGAAGAATCACTGCATTCAAACCAAGAGAAAATTAAAGTCCTATTGAATGTGATTCAAGATCTGGAAAAGGCGCGTGCTCTCACGGAAGGGTAAGGTGAACTTCTTTCTATTAAAAGCTTCCGAGTGAAGTCATTTGTTGGGAAGGGGCAGAGTAACAGCACAGGTCACACAAGCAACAGCGTCCAAATATCTGTGATCTGTTGTTTGCCCAGACGATAACGAATGTCCTCTCCCTACTTGACCTGGGTTTTGATAATCCTCTGGCAGCTCTGGGGTGGACTCCCATGATTAACTCACTATTGTTTTCAGGTTTTAGCAGGTTGAAGAAAGGGATTAATAAAGTCCAGGATCAAACAAATGATTCATGAAGAGGAAGCTCTAGTAAATGATGGGGAATGACAGCAGGCAGGGTCTTCCTGTCCCGAGTGAATTAACAGATCCGCATTGCTTTACTTGCATACGTGTTTGTCCCAAGAAAGATTTAAGGGACCCACTAAGCTAGGCTTCCTCTCTACTGACTACTTGGGCTAGTCAGATAATGAGACTGAAGTTCTTCTGGAAGAAAGTCAGCGCATACTGTCCCAAATGCTGGACTCAGTAGTGGTATGGGGAACACCAGGCAGAGTTTGTTGAGGTAGAGTGTTCACCCCTCTAGAAAGGCTCTAAATACCAAGAGAAAGCAGTGGCTGAAGCTCATGAAATAAGGCTGCAAAGAGAAGTAACTAGCTGGCAGTGGCTACTAGGAATCAAGCCCAAGAGCCTTAGTAGACTGTGCTGACAGAGAATCACCAAGCCCAGGCATCAGATGTCGCCATATTCACCAGCTACTCACTTGCAAAATTCCTCATATTTCAGGACCAAGAGCAGGATGATCACATGACAGTTGAAATTGATTAAGGATATAGCAAGCACCCCCAAAATGGGAGGTTATATTGCCAGAACCTCATCCATTTTCATCCTTGTTTCTTTATGTATCTTGGGAGCATCACAGATACTGAGCTGTTGGAACTGAGATTATAGACTGAGTTGATAGAATGTTTGTCTCACATGGCTTTTGCCTATGCATTTATGCTCGACCTGTTCTGCCTTATAGGAGGAACTTTTATCGAACTGGCCAAGATCTCAACAACTGCAGCACCTGTCAGAACACAGCATGCATCATATACAGGTATCAGCCCAAACTGACCTGCTCTGCAGAAGCCTCAGGTCCATAGAACACACTAACAAAATGTCCTAAGTGCAGAAAGCTGGGAGAGGCAGAGATAAGCAATTGAGCCCTAAAAATGGATGGTGTTTGTGTAATGTTCTATGTGGTTCCAATGCAGGGACTATTTCTTTTCTTATCCACAGGGTCTAACCGCAAATCCTGTGATGCAATAGGTAACCAGGAGAACAGGTATCCATCTACCTCTGCAGGTTCATCTGTATCTAGCCCAGTTATTTGCCAGGAGGTAGGGAGAAGAATTCGGGAAGTTTAGAGGTTTGTCAAACTCATGCAGAACATTTTGAGAACAGAAGGGGCCAGGATCGAGGCTCATATCCAGATCTTTCTAGTCCTAGTTACCCAATCTCACTGCCTCTTCTCCACTCTCCTTCTCCTATGCCACACACATCTTCTGTGTCAATAATAATGAGTACTTTGTGTTCACTAGTAAATACACTATTTCTTTCCTGTGCAAGACAAAGCTGCAGTAATAATTACTAGACTAGACCTGTGTTTGAACTCCCAAATCTGCTACCCATCTGCTTGTCGTGGCCTCAGTTTCCTTGTATGCAGAGTAGACATAGTACCCTCTATTCAGACTTACCAGGAAAACAAGTGGTGCAATTTATCTGTGAATGCACTTAGAGACTGCAAACAGCTGCACACCTCTGAAGGTTCATTGCTGTTATTTCTGGAAAAATCAGTAGTCTATTCAGCCAGCAGCCCACTTGGCAATACAATGGAAATTCAGCCAGAGCACTCATTTTAGTTGGCTATATCTAGTTGTGTTGGACAAATGAGGTAGTTTTGTTTCCTTCATGTCATTCCTCATTGGAAAAAGAGAGCAAGGGTATGAGCAAACCCCTATTCCACCTGGCCTGACCTCTCTCATAGCTTCACCTTCCCACTGTGGTAGCCTGAGATCTCATCCTAATGTGGCACCATGTACCTGGACACCAGCTGGGGCTTCCAGGCAATCAGAACTCTGAGCATCTTCTCACTGACCTGTTGGGTCTTTACATGGAAGACCACATGTCTACTCCAAATAACGGGTGACCCAAGACCACTTACAAAGTTCCTCAAAGCTAAAATCATACCTTCACATCTCTAAGCAATAGCCTTTCCAGAAAAGATGATTCTTCAGAAAGACCTGCAACACTGGAAAGTGAAGAGTTGCTGCTTTTTATTTTTAATCTCTCGTCTTAAGCAAATTTCCTAATTACTAAGAGTACAAAAATTATTACATGTCTAGACAGCAAAGTGGGATAAAATACATCAGAAGCAGGAAGAATTGATTTGGACTACTTCCACTTTTATTTTAAACAGAATTCCTTCAAGTACCATGGTGATGTATTTTCTATTATTTTCAGTGATTTTCTTTTATAATATGGTTTATGTTAGTAAAAGAAGCACGTGATTATTTTCCAGTGTAATGTGAGTTTCATGACCTTCCCCTGAGCAAGTCATTTCTGGCTTCTGGGTTTCCTTCTGGAGAAAGGAGGGGCTTTAATCAGATGGTCCCAATGGTGCCTTGCAGTTCTGACATTATGTTATTCTAAGCTGAATTAACAGAGACAATATTTGGTAAAACTGTGACTTTCCAGGGTCTAAGAATGTTTGTGTTTTCCTAACACTTGCTTCAAAGATCCCAAGCAAGCATTCTAATGGAAGTTATATCCCAGCTGCCATTGCACTTCTTCATGTGCCCCTCCCATTTCGCCCCAGCATGCATTGTTTGTTATCTGTCCCTCAAAACATTCAGCCCTCCTTGCCATTCAAAGCCTGACTGTCATCCCAGACAGCATCTGTATCCTTGCTTCTAAATCACTACAAAGGAACAGGCAATTAATTTGATGAAAGCAAAAAGATCAGAACAGGATCCCTGTCATGGCAACAGTAAGATGAGAGTTATCATTTAAGAAAAAGAAAAATTCAAATGACTTCAAACTTGTGTTGTGTCCTGGAAAGTCAGATCTCGGAGGCTAATGAGCAAGTGATGTGAAAGAGTCATCCGCAGGCCATGGTCTCTCTCCCTGATGACAGATGGGTCCAGTGCCCGTCATTCTACATAAAGCACATGGTACGTGATGGATTGCCTGCTAGCTTTTCCTCCCCTAGAGAGGCTGCTAAGTTGGCAGCCCATAAGGTTTGCTAAGTGGTGTTGCCCACAGGCCTCACCTCATCAGCTACGAATGATGGCTATGCTTCCTGCTCCTGTCAAGATGTTGAGGTCACTGGTTCTAAGCAGCTCATGCTCTCTGACCCCCAAGACTCCTTGGCCCCCTTCTATTGCCAGGAATCTCTTGGATAAAGCATCAAGGAGTACATTATCACTGCTGATACATAAAGGCATCGGGCATAGCTCTCCAGAGGTTCAATGTAGCAATGAGAATGTCTTCAAGTTGTTGTTTTTTTGAGGGGGGGGGGCACGTCATCTTTTTTTTTTAATTTTTGCAGGGAAAAGGCAGGAGTGTTGTCTTCCAGTACTGCAGATCAGACATAGGGCTTTCCAGTACAAGGCAAGCACAGGAACTCAGCACTCCTTGTATTTTCTAACTAAACTCCAGGGGAGGGGTGGGAGTTGGCTTTAACCCAATTTAAGCCCCTTCTAGCATGTTCAGTCTCCATTTGCTTTTGTTAGCTTTAATCCCAGGTCAATTTACGCAAGGGGTTGCATGAATGCCACCGGTGGTTTCCAAGATTAAGTAACACAGAATTACTCAGTGAGAAACGTGTTCCCTTTTCAATTTTATTTCAAGTTTTCTGATTACCTAGAAGTAAAAATCTGTGCTCCTTGCCACAACATCTTCCAACCCTTCCTAGTGCCTGCTTATCACATTTCTTTGCAAAGTGGGAACCGATCTCAGGTTCATAGCCATGGGCAAACAACAAAATCTAGCCAGATTGTAGTAATTTTAAGCATTTTCATTGAAGCTTTTAACTTGTAAAACTAATCCTCTTAAATATTCATGAGGAATGATACAGGTCCCTGTTTCTAAAATTATCTTGCTTGGTTTGTACACATGTTTAACTTTAAAAAGTAGACTGATTTTGAACAGAAAAGGTTAAATAAAAAATTGTGAAGGGGTCTGGGAAGACAGCATAAAGAACACTAGATTAGTAAATGCAGCAGGACTCACCTGTAATCCCAGCTTTTGATAGACAGAGGCAGGGGCATTACTGATAAGTCAAGGCCTTTGTATGTGTGTGTGTTGTGCTGTGTGTATGTGTGGTGTGTGTGTGTGTGTGTGTGTGTGTGTGTGTGTTTAATCACAAAAGAGGAAGTCTCTGAATAAAGTTTAGAAACATTTCCGCACCCTTCTTTTTTCTTCTCACCAGCAGGTCATCCATCTCTAGTAGACACCTTCCTTTCCTTCTTTCTGCTCTCTGTCCCCCGATCCTTCAGCCACATCTGCTTAAATTTTATCATCACACTCACTTTAAATATAATCAGAAGAGCCTCTTTGGAGAACTTTGGTTACATGGATCATGCATTTATTTTTCTAGATATTTCTCTCAGGGAGAAAAATCTATTTGATGTAAGTTGTAAAAAGCCTTCAACATTTTAAGGGAAAACATTAGGACGTTTTCTAAAGGGCTTGGAATTCATCTCCCATCCAAGCATATTCTTATTTTTCTTTTTTTCCCATTTATTATCTTAGCTTTACTGAGATATAATTTACATCCCTGAAAATTCACTATTTTTTTCCTCTTTCTTTTTTTTTTATTATGAATAAAGTCACATTTTCTATCCATGTATATCCTTATTCAAGGTCTCTTCCCCTTCCCACTCCCTCCAGTCACTCTCTCCTCTCCACATCTCCCCATCTCCTCCCCAGAAAGGGCAGGACATCCCAAGGTCCTAGTATTGCTCACTTCAGCATCCACTCCTGGCAGATCCAGCTTCCTCACCCCAACATCAAGACAAAGTCAGATGTTCTTCTAGAGAGAGTGGCATCCAAGGTGCCACTCCCAGGTGTTTCAGTTCCAAAGCTGTTCAGGGTTTGTGGTTTGCAGCTTGGACATGCATTGCTTTTTGCTTTTTTGTTTAGAGTCCAATAATGACTGAGTACATCCCCTGCTTATCTTTCTGGGTTTGTTATACCTTGCTCAGGAGAATATTCTCCCAATCCATCCATTTGCCTGCAAATTCTAGGATATCATTTTTTTCTTACTGCTGAGTAATACTCCATTGTGTAGATGTACCACAGTTTGTTAATCCATTCCTCAGTTGAGGGGCATCTAGGTTGCTTCCAGGTTCTTACTATTACGTATAATGCTGCTGTGAACATAGTTGAGCTAATGCATTTGGAGTGCGAATGTGCATCTTTCAGATATACACCCAGAAGTGGTATTGCTAGATCCTTGGGGGATTGATTCCCAGTTTTCTAAAAAACCACCATACTGCATTGCAGAGTGGCTGAACAAGCTTACACTCCTACCAACAATGAAGGAGTGTTCCCCTTGCTCCACAACCTCTCCAGCATAGGCTGTCATCTGTGACTTTTATCTTAGCCAATCTGACAGGTGTCAGGTGGTATCTCAAAGTTGTTTTGATTTGCATTTCTCTGAGGGCTAAAGAAGTTGAGCACTTTTTCAAGTGCCTTTCAGCCATTCTTAATTCTTCTGCTGACAATTTCCTTTTTAATTCTGAATCCCATTTTGTGATTGGGTTATTCAAGGTTTTGGGCTCTAGTTTCTTGAGTTCTTTATATATTTTAGAGATCAGTCCTCTATCACTTGTAGGGTTGGTGAAAATCTTTTCCCATTCTGTAGGCTGTCGTTTTGTCCTATTGACAGTGTCCTTGGCTTTACAGAAGCTTCTCAGTTTCATGAGGTCCCATGTATTGATTTTTGTTCTTAGTGTCTGTGCCACTGGTGTTATATTTAGGAAGTGGTTGCCTTTCATTGGAGTGCCAATTCATTGGAGGGTATTTCCTACTTTCTTTTCTATCAAGTTCAGAGTGGGTGGGTTTATGTTGAGGTCTTTGATCCACTTGGATTTGAGTTTGTTAGGAAACTGGAATGATTTGTAAGCTTGTGGGTCAAGGGAAATGCTGGCCATGTGATGTTTGAAAGGTGTTGGAGAAGAAAGGGAAATGGAAGAACAGGGCTGTCTGTCCCGTGTCTCATTCTCAGCTTCTTCTTACCCTTTCAGTGGCACTCATGGACATGAGTTCTGTGTCAAACTCTCCTCACATCTTTTCTGGAATATGTAGGTCTATGGATGTTTTACACACACACACACACACACACACACACACACACACACACACACACTACACACATACTACACTCCCCCAAACACATACGGTTTACAACTAACCACTGATGTGTAATACTTACCATTTATCAGTTCCCCATTCCTATCACCAAATATCGGAAGCAACTAACTTATAAAGAGTCAAAAAGGTTATTTAGCTCATGGTTATAAAGGTTTCAGCTCAAGCTTGGGCAGTCCCTTGCTTTCAGCCTCAAGTATGGTAGCATATGCCAGCAGAAATCCAGGGAAGGAAGCCATTTTCATCACATATGAGGAAGCAAAGGGTGGATGAGACCTCAGTTTATAATCATCTTTAAAGATAACTTCCCAATGACCTGAAGATCTCCCATAAGGCCCCACCTACTAAAGATCCACAGTAGTCCCTAACACTATCACCTCATGGAGAAACTTTTAACTCATGGACATTTCTGGGATACCTATCATAGTGGCACCTCAAGTTCATGGCTTACTCTTCATTTTCCCTTAGAAAATTACTCAGCACCATTAGTTGTGTGGGGACTCTGTAAAGACAGCACAGTCACTTTGTCATTTACTCTTGATTTTAACACATACACACATTTAGCTATTAATTCTCCCCTCCGCTCTGGCTAAGTAAAATACCTCAGTCATCTCAATACTGGTTGCTTTTTTTTTTCTCCAACAGGTCTTTTTTGAGTCTCATCTTGAGTTTTCTTCTATGCACATTGCCAAATTATTCCTGAAAATAGAATCTGGCCATGTTATTCTCTGGAAACAACTTCATCCTGGCTCCCTGTACATTTATCTGACTTTTCAAGGCCCTTAGGACACAATGCTAAAGCCCTTTACCTGCAATGTCTCCAGTCCTCTCCAGACACAGCCTGCTCAGCTGTGTGCTCAAGCCCCAGGCCCTTTGTGTGTGTGTCACCTTGATTTTTTGGAGTACCTCTTGTTTCATGATTCTTTATCAAAGTATTTTTTTTTTAATTTCACCAGGAAATTCAGTTCTTCCCTCACAGACTCAAAAGAAGGTCCCAATAGCATACCCATTCCTCTGCTATATCATAGGTTCCTATCACAGCCCAGCCTATAGTACACAGTTGGAGCTTAATTGATGCTCACAAAGGAAAAAAAAGCATGACTATATTGATGTGAAGTGAAGTAGTGGAGGGCTTGAGCTAGCTGTGTGGATTACCCAAGATTAAAGTTATTGCTGTCATTTGTGTGCAATCCAAGTTTGTGTGCAAAATGAATCTGGGTTTGGTGGGTTGTAATAATCAAATGTTCTTATTAGGAATGAAGGACTTCTACACAGCAGGTCCTTTGAGCTGAATCCAATAAAGACTGGATGTAGCTCATAGACTGTCAATTTTAAATACTTGGAACACTGTATACTCTCAATGAGATGGAACCTAATCAAATCTTTCTCAGATGACTCAGACGGTTGCTGCACTTTCACAGGACATTGAGATCCTGTTCTTCAGGGCCGTCTAGCATTACCATTCAGGACTTTTGTGCCAGCTCTGGAAGGAAGGAAAGACTTGATTGAAGGCAGCCACAAAACTCTCCTTGGCCAAAGTTCCCCTGCTCTGGCATCTGGGTGATCCTGATGATCTCTAAAGCATTAGAGCTGTAGGCTCTCTAGGGTGAAGGGCAGATGCCTCAGTTATCTACATCATTTTCAGAACTCTGGGAAGACGTAACTTTATCTGGCAAAAGGGACTGCATAAGTGTGGCTAAGTTAAAGTCTTGAGATAGGGGAAATGACCTGGGTGGTCTGAGTGTCACAAGGGTTGCTGTGAGGATAAAGAAAAGGGAGAGTCAGAAGAAGAGACATAGAGATAGCGTCTGAGTCACATGCTCAGGAATGTGTGCAGCCTCCAAAGCTGGAGTGGGTAGGTGATGGATCTCACAGAGCTTCCAGAAGGAACGTATGGACCACATCTTCACTAAGAATGCTGGAGGGCTTTGGCCTTTCAGAACAAGAAGAATAAAAATTATAATTATTTTTAAGCCATAGACTCTCTGGTCCTTTGATCAGATAGGAACCAGATCTTTCACATTCAACACATATAATATAGAAATTCTTAGTGAAGGTTAGTTTATCAGACAGATCACTTTTTTGATCAGTTTTATAACTTCAACAGTTGAAGAGAAGTATCTCCTGAGAAGAGACTTAAGGGAAAGAAATAAGAAAGAATGAGCCACAGCTTACTGCACAACTGTTATTTACAAGGTACAATGCCATCCCCCACTGCGTAGGATATATTAAAGTGTCCCCATTCTACAGATGAGAAATTGGGGCTGTAGCAGAAACTGGCATTTGTACAATACTCAAGCAACCAAGGCTGAAAAAAAGATGATTACTTAAATTGTCTTGGTACCAGTCATGGAAATAGCAGTCTCAGCATTGAGTTATGTCCTCCTGCAAGGCAGATTCCAGAGCACACTGTTTCCAAAGGCCAAGCCCCTTTGATGACTGCTAGAACTTGGTAAAAGGCAATCCATTACTGAGTTCTACTCAGCCAATAATATTGTAAGCCTCTGCACTAAAGATGTGTTTCCTAAGTGGGACTCTCAAAACACAATCATGGCCCACCTGCTTCAGAGGCCCAGATCTCTTCGTATGATGGGGTCATCCCCACTCTACCCTCTGAGGGAATGGTAACAAAGTCTTTTGGAAAGGTCTGAGGACCTCTGAACAAGGTGAAATTGAGAAACCTTAAAAAAGAGAAAATGATAAGCAATTTGCTAATTTTTTGATGATCCACCCATGAATGAAATTTTTGAGCTTAGGATTTCTTTCTCACACATTCTTGGGAGGCTGTGTTGCCCTCCTGCTTGGCCTTTATTTAGGGATTAAATGGGTCACATATAGACCTCCTAATATTCAACAAGGTGTCATGGGAAGGAAGGCAGCCAGAAGGGAAGAAGAAAGAGGGTATTGTTCTTAGAAATGAGCATAGTCTTCCCATGGTTCATGTTTGTGAAGATACCCTGGGGCTTTAGTTTGCATTAAACATAGCTTTGGGAAATCATCTGAAATGAGGAACTACCAGCAATCCAGGCTGACATTTTTCCTATAATCCAAGTTGAGAGAAAAAAAAAAAACACAACAAAAAAACCAAAACAAAACAAAACAAAAAAACCCAAGCCTACTTCTCAGCAAAGAGCCCAAAGGCTGGCACTGCCTGTTGCAAAATCCTAGAGGATTCACAGCATTTACCTGACCAGGTGGTTGTGCCAGGCACTGACCTTCACATCCCTGGCTTCCCTTCAGGAAAGGCCTGTGATCACCCTTTGTGCTGAACCAAGGAACGCACAAAGTGCCACACAGGAAGCTGCTGCACCCTCCTAAGTGCCTCAAACTCCCACAGACCTCAAGATGCTTTAATTCTGCTACTCTCATTACAGACATCTCCACTGGTAAAAGTCCTTCTGAAGCCCACTTAGAGTTGGGCAGATATTCAAAAAGAGATCCCCTGCAGGAGTTTTCCTTTGTATCCAGCACTTCCTTTCCAGGGGCTTTCTCCTCTTGGTTTTAATAATGATTGTACATGACAAAGAGGCTCCCTGGGACACAGGTCACAGCCTCACAACTGTGCCCCCTGCAGGGGACAAAAGAAAAGAGGGCTTCATTTTACCGAGCAAAGAGAACCTCAGAGAGCCAGTGAGCCGCCTAAGGTCATGTGGTTGGTGGTACCCTGAGCCCCTCTGTGAGTTTCTTTCTGTGGTTAAGTTGTTAGACCATTGGGCCCTCACCTTGCCAGTTACTTAATTCTATTACCTAATCAGAGAAAAGGACATTTCTCTAGAAGCTGCAGTAAACACTAGCCTCAGTCCTGTGGGGTTAGCAATCAACTCTCCCCTTAAATTATTTAGTTTTTTTTTTTTTTTTTTTTTTTTTTTTTTTTTTTTTTTTTTTTTTTTTTTTTTTTTTTTTTTTTTTCCTTTTGTCTGTTGCTCACGCTCTCCTGGCATGGAGGCAGGTAAATAGAGAACCATAGCCTTCTGTTCTCTGTACAGCCATGAAGTCTGTGGAGGGTGGGTACCTTTTCTAAAGCACACAACAGAGCTGTCTTTTCCAGGAATCACAGGTGCATCTCTAGCCCTCATTTAGTCCCAGTATGGACTGAACCACACTCTCTCAATATGAATGTGACCATGAGTGTCATCTAGCATCATTAGCTACTGGCCACAAGCATGGCTTAAATGCTCTCTTTGGGGTGCCAGTGGCAATTCCTCAGAGGCCAACAGGTTGATATCCAAGTCATTTATTTGACCTTACTTCCTGCATCTCTTGGTTTCTGCATCCCTTCCTTTTCTTTAAGAGTGGAAAGGGAAAGGAGTAAGATTTACAGCAACAGCAATTTATCTGCAATAAAAAGTGAAGCCTACTTTAATGCATTAATAGCTAAAGAGGCTAAAACATGCCATAAATATAAAGTCAAGTACATTGAGTA
Organism: Sigmodon hispidus; assembly: GCA_004025045.1. Taxonomy (NCBI): domain Eukaryota; kingdom Metazoa; phylum Chordata; class Mammalia; order Rodentia; family Cricetidae; genus Sigmodon; species Sigmodon hispidus. The sequence goes on along the minus strand of PVIH01002002.1, from coordinate 45,441 downwards.
TCACACAGGAATATCAAGAGAGTGCTGTAGGAATACGGGCCACAAATGACAACACTGTGACACAGTGTTTACTTCTTTGTCAAGTTCATAGAGAAATCATTAACATCCATCCATTAAACGAGTCATTGTTCCAGGTAGTCTTGCTAAATAAACACTGTGTGCAGGCGAGTCATCTCATTTTAGAGTCAGATGGCAAAATTATTATTCCTATCATGCAGATGAGGAAACTGAGACTTGGAGAGGTTGATTTGCCCATGAACGTAGTTAGCCTCATTAGGCTCAAACCTTGGTCCCTACTTGCAGAAGGCTTTCCTGTCTCCTAGTTCCTTTTGATCTTGATTCTCATTAATACGTGTGTTACATTTCTAAGAAATGGCCAACCCTTTCAGAGAACTTAGAAAGCTTCTAAGGGCTACATTATTCTAAAGCTTGGCTCTGTTTTTCTGTGTGTCCAGAGAACAATCTGTGATCCTCTGAAGCATCATCAGCAGATAGATGCCCTAGGAGAAAGGGTATGTCTGAAAGTTGGAAATGGCTCCAAGTTGTGATGCCCAAACTTATAACCTATAAATAATCAGCAGTCACAGAAAGTTTGAAGCAGTAGTGACATTTTGGGAGGCAAATACACAAAGGCTATTTTCCCAAACTGACTGTTCCCCCAAAGTGATGTGATTTGTCCTCCCTAGGGCAATCTGCTCTCCCTGGACACATCAATTCCCACAGCTGAGTCTCTGTAAAGGAAAGCTGCAGGAGGCTAAATTACATCGGTACAGCCTGGTTTTGTTGAGGGACTATACTACAGTGTGTTCCCAGGAGAGGTAGGAGAGGAGCAGAGATGCATCTGGACGTGTTCTATCTCCAGGGAAGTGCTCTGGAGTCCAGCTTGCTCTCAGGGTAGGCTGAGGACAGGAACTCCTCTTTACAAAGCAGTGAGAACTTTCTAAGAAGAGAGTACCAAGGGTCACTAGGGAAGGACATGAAGCAGCCAAGACCCTAGATGTATGTTAATGATAACTGAGTCTTAACTAAATTGTCCCCTAATGGAGGATGTCTTTTCTGGGTACACTGACTCACTGTCAAGGCTTCTTTGAAGTATAGAAAGGATATTGCCAGATGAGAAGTCAGCTAGGGTGTAGGGACCACCCACAAGACCTGGCCCAGCTACAGTCTTGTTCCACAGATAATTGTAGGGTCACACAGGAAATCTAGGTCTTTGCTTTCACCCTATTCCATACCTATACACCTCTGCCATTCACCTGTTACGAGGGTACATGGAACTATGTTTCTGTAGGGCAGTGTATGTGCTGGTGCATAAACTTTAGGATAAGATTCACGGTCCAAATCATTGGAAGAACATTTATCCCGTCTGCCTCAGTTTCTTTAGCTGGTACATGAGGATATGTTGTTTATTTTATGGAATTATGAGAAATATAAGAGGGAATGCTACCTTGTTGCATGCTGTCTAGAATATAGAGTTAACTCCATGAATGTTAGTTGTTCTTATTATTATAGCTACATATCCAACTCTAACAGGGTTGAGGTACTCATTGCTTCTCCTCAGAGCATGATCTTCATTTGAAAATATTTCCTCTTTAGAGATTAAAAAGAAAAAAAAAACCCAAAAAATAAAGAAGAAGGAATCAGGAAGGCAGCTGCTATGGGCTAGATATTTATGCCTTCCCAAATCCACATGTTAAATCTTAGTGTCATATTTCATGGATGTGTGAAAGTGAGAGATGATGAATGAGGAGAATACAAGCTTCATGAATGATATTGGTGTCCTTGGAGATGAGACTCTAGAGAGTTTTCTGGGCCCTTCCACCCTTAAAGTCACTGGGAGATGTCAGCTATTCATGAAATAGGAAATGGGCCCTCACCAGACACCAATCCGTAATGCTTTGACCTTGGATGTCCCAGCCCTTCTGAACAACAAGAAATGGTTATCTGTTGTTTAAGCTACCCACTACACAGTATTTGTTTTTATAAAAACCCTGAGACACAAAGTTTAGGTTTAGATCCGATCACAGCGCTCAGTATGATTTCTCTTTGTTAACTTATCAGTCAAATGACATTGACAATCTCCCAACTTTCTGAGACATCTTGAGAATAAAATAAAAATACATATTTGAAGTTCATAAAGCTGAAGATGTTGTATAAAAGCAGGAGCCTCTTATCCCAATGCCCCACCTTCCTTTGTTTGGCTCTACAGATTGTTTTATTTTTGAATGTTTAATCTTAGAGTGAAGCTCTTTATACTGAGAATTGTACTTCATTTTGGCTTATTCAATTTTGCTTACCCAGCCAAGATCATCAAGAGTCTAGAGATGTTGTTTGGTCATGCATTTAAATGTTTTTCAAATATTTATTTTTAATTATATCTGTATTTTTCTGTGTGGGTATGTGCATGTGAGTGCTGATGCCATTGGTTGCCAAAAGAGGGCATTGAATCCTCTGGAGTTGGAGAGATATAGCTGATTGTGAGCTATTCCACTTGGGAACTGAACTCAGGGCCTCTACAAAAGCAATGTAGGCTATTAACCACTAAGCCATCTCTTTCCCTTACTGTAACTTCAACCAGGTGAACCACAGCACAGGGCTCCCTTTGCTTCCTAGAACATTGTTCTGCTTTGCATCTACCATGATGGTGACAGCTAGATTAGTTCTCTGTCTCACAATTCATTCTTTAAATGTTCCAAGGCAACATGCTTGGGCGTGTCCTTGGATGTCAAGGGCACTAAGGTTCCCTGGGAACTGGGTATTCCTGGTCTCATCTATCCCCTAGAGGATGACCTTCACACATTTTGACAGATCTAGGCTATCATAGCGCTTCCAGGTCTGGATGCAATATTAAAACAACTTCTTGCCTAATATTTATTCCTCAAAGTCCTCATGGAATCTGAGCAAACTAGATTATAGATGCTCAGCTTTCTTTTTAGCATTCTGCTCGAAATATAGGAGCGTAGATAAAGGACTACGATAGTGAGTATATGACAGTAAGCATCAGTGGTACAAGAAGAGGGGGAGGGTAGGGCTATCAAGGTTATTAGAACTTTATTCAGACCCAGGAGCAAGCCTCAAACATGGAATTCATGTTTACAAACAACTGAGTTGTCACTTTATTTCTCTTCCCAATGGGTTGATGAACATGGTCTAGGCTGTCATCTCTTGTCTACTCAGCCTTGAGATGAAAGGCAGATGCGGGAGGTAGGGCATGGCCCCTCCCCATTTATAAGCCAGCTGCCACCAAGGCAAAATGTCATCCCTCCTTTCTTCTCTAAACAGTATTTTGTCAAACGGGTGAATAAAAAGAAAAGTGACAATTTTCCTTTATGTTAATAAATTGCTTTGGCCTAAAAAACATTAATCAATTTCTTTCCAAAGCACACATACTTCTCAATACTCTGCTATTTGCTTGGCCTTGAAAAGAAAGTCACTTTCAGTCCCCTTTAAACTGTCAGGACCAGTGGGGGAGATGTGTGGAGGAGGGGCAGCTCCCTACGTCCTAGTGATTATAATGGAACCCTGCTGTGTTTCCATAGAAACATAAGGATGTATTCTTCCCTGAATGTACATGAGGGGAGGAGTGAAGAGCAAGGTATACAATGTCTGAAGTGCAGGTGAGGAGGTAAGGCATTTGTCCCTAAGAGACAAAGACAAAGCACTCAATGAAGAAGAGTAGAGTGGGCAGGAACTGCCCCACATAGCATTGCCACACCTGTCACAGCCCCCCATTAGCACAGTTATCCTATGGGTAGGTTGTTATTGTAACTCCCACATACAGCTGAGTCCTGGGGATAAAAGAAAGTTGTCCAAGGTCGCGCAGGCAGGAAATGATGCATCCTCAGTTCCAACACAGGAGTGCTCATCTCAAAAGCCTTTCCTGCCAGCCTCTGTGATGGGCAGTACTATAGTCAAGTAGAGGAGACCAGTTTACATTGTCTTTTGGCTCTTTCCTTCCCAGGCCTGCCAGCTTGGGGCACAAGAGTAGACTCATTCAGACACATATTTTCTAGTGGGTTTAGAGATGTTTGTAAATCTTGTGAAACGTAGGCAGTTTGTTGTTAGTTTGCTTTGGATTAGGCAGTCAGAAACTTTACACAGGAGAGAAAAACAGCCAATGGTACATACATGCTCAGATAAGTTGGTAGGAACATGTGGGCAAAAACCCGGAAGAAGGGCGACTTGAGAAGTGGGAAGCATATTTGGATCACCTGTCTTAAACTCTGGAAAGCAAGTTCCACAGGGATGGCATCCCTGTGTGTCTAGCAAAGTCACTGGAATTTAGCACTAGAGTGGCTTGGTAGGTGAATGGGTGGATGGGTGAATGGATGGATGCATGGATGGATGGATGAATGGATAAATGAGTGGGTTGATGGATAGATGGGTAGTTGGGTGGGTGAGTGAGTAAATGGATGGATGGATGGATGGATGGATGAATGGATGGGTAACTGTGGATGGGTGGGTAACTGTGGATGGGTGGGTAGATGGATGGCTGGGTAGATGAGAGGGGGGATGGGTGGGTGAATGGAATGTTCTATACCAGACAGCGTTGAGTCTTAGCATGAGCAGGTAATACCCATTTCTTTTGGTCTCATCTTGTACTCTATAATGAAGATTGTTTTCTGCCACAGTAGGTAAGGCAAGACTATTTCAGAAGCTAACAGAACTGTGAACATGACTGTTCCTTGTCAGTCAAGTATGCATGCCTCCAGTGACACAGAGTCTGAGAATCAGAGCTTATAACTTGTTGCTTTAAACTCCTTCCTCAGGCAGAGGTTGCCTGAGATGACTGTTTCTAGCCTTTGGATCTATCTCCTAAGTTTCCCTGGGGAGAAGCAGGTACAAGTGATGCTGATGGGAGGCTGCTCTTTCACCCAGGTCAAACTAGGGTGCAATTCTGAGCAACAGTGAGAGGGTAAGGCTCAAGGTGTGGGTTTGGGTGTCTCTGAAGATTAAACTAGGAAACCCATGGGCTTTGGCTAGAAGGTCTCAAATTGCCGATGATGTGGGATATCATTTACTAGAAACACGAAGACACTGGCCTAGAAATGCTGGTGCTAGCTAGCCAGATGTTTAATCCATCTACCACTCCTTTCTCAGCATCTAGAGAAAAACCTAGCATATGGACAATACTTAATCTTGGTTGAATGCTGGGAGGGAAACATGTGGTGCTTACTTTGTGTTGTGTATTGAATATGCACCTGTTTTCTACCTTTGCCTGGGAGTGGGGGGTCATACTTCCTCAGTAGAGTACCAGTCTGCTATGTAAGAATAGGGAAGTGACTTGCAGCTTATGCTTTCTGGAGCCTTGCTTTGAAAAACACAATCTGTGTTTCATCCATTATGTAGGTCAACCTGCCAGGAGTATGTCCCTGTAGAGAGAACCAGAGAGTAGCAGAAAGACAAGGATGTCCAAAAAAGAGAGGAGGAGCTGGAGGAAGGTCATTGATACTTCCTCCTGCTGGCTACATGACAAGCTACTCTGTTTTCTGTCTCTTCCATTTGAGAATGCAGAGGACAATGCCACACTCAGGGCTTTCTTTCTCACATGTGACAATTGCTATTTACTTCTACAGCCATGATAACTCTGAGCTTAAGCTCTGGAAAGTGACATGAGTAACACAGACAAGGGCAGGCGGCCTTTTAATCATGGCTGCTTTTCAGCACTTGCTGGGCATAAAGGCCCCTACCAGTCACGCTACATCCCAAAGTGGCATAGGGTCTTTTGTCTTCCTTACACAACGTTTCATCTCCCCCTAGATACGCTAGAGGCATGCTCTGTTTAATGATCATATTGCTGCCATTTTCTATACTCCCATGCCAGCTTCTTGGCTGTAGACCTTCTGAGGATACACATAACAAGCATCCAGCACTGACATGCCCCCCAAAGTGAAAGGGAAGTGAACAGTCAAGAACACAGTCTTGGGTAGGGTTGCCTAAAAGGATCTTCTCTTCCTAGCTCAGTTCTCTGGGATCAGGAGAAGCCAAGCAGAGTGAGGAGAAAGCAAAGGGTCCCCAACACATGTTTGCCTCCTTTCCAGGCAAAAAGAGGCAGAGGGCACAACAGGCTCCTTTCCTAGGCCCAGATTTCCTGCTGACTGCACATCCCTTGGGCTTCTGGGCATCTTGGTCCCATATGGCCTCATATTTACCTTTAAACCTTGTGGTGGTCATTATGAAACAATGAAATACACTGTACCTTAGTGCCTCCAAATACACATATAAAATAGGAAAAAGAAGAGGCTATCTACTGCAGAAGAGTATTTCAGTCTCTCCATATGGGAGAATGCTGAGAGACAGCCTTATATATAAAGCTCCCTAAGACTGAAAGACAATTCAGAGAGCATAATGTAACAGTAGTAATAATGTCAATAATGATACGAATGCAGAAATAGGAGTTAACATATGCAAAAAGATTATAGTATGCCAGGTACTTTACTGAGCATGTCATTTACATCATCTTACTTTATATACATTGATTTCAAAGAAAGCATTAATGTTAGAAGCCATTATTACTTCTACTTTACAGATGAGGAAACTGAGCTCAGTTTGATTATGTGTGCCTTTATATTGTTTGCATGTGAATAGATTAGTTTTTGTGAATACTGGTAAAAAAAACAAACATTAGTAATGAAGATCCCTAAATAAAAATGAGAGGAAAGCTGGACCCAATCTTTACTGAGAACTGACATGCTCTGTGCATGGTCAATTTGACAATATCCCCATGAGGGGGAGAAACGGGCAAATCTGAGAGATGGGTCAAATCTCCCAAAGTCACACAGGCTCTTGGTCCCATGGGCCTGCTCATGTGTGCTCTTGGTAACAGGATGCTAAAACAGTGTGTCTCTGTCCCCTGTCTTTATCTTCCAGTGTGGAGTATGATTTCCGGCAGCAGGAAGGCAGGTTTCATGAGGTTCTCCAAAGCCTGGAGGAGGCAGAACCAGCTGAGGAAGCACTTTCCCCAACCAAGTCCCCAGCAGAAGCTCCGGTCCCTGAGAAACAGGACTTACGACGGAAAAGCAAAAAGGTCAAGAAAAAATGCTTCTGGTGGATATGAGAGGATTGGGGTTTCCCACATTCTTTCTTGAGATGGGGGATACCCTGCTTTCAAGGCCTCCTTGCTCCTCTGCAAAAGCCCAGGGTGACGTCCCTTGACTTGTGATGTGGGAGTGCCTCTGCTCTGGTACACTGTTGGACATTTGGTCACCAACCTTATCTGAGTATGTGTCGCTGCTTGCTGAGGATTATGTGGCCACTTGCCTGTCACACACAACCAGGCCTCATCCGCTAAGTTCAGATTCCCACCATAAGCAAAGCCCCCACTGTGCTTCCAACACCTCCATGACACCAATCATTTTCTCCTCACCCTGGGTTCATCAACTCCAAAGAATCAGAAATAAGTGTGTGCCATGCACTGTGCAAAGACAAAGGTTATAAGCAGGTATCCTAGAAAATATCCCACAATAAATAGCAGAGTTCTAGGATTAATTGTATAAAAGCACAATAGAAGTGAGCAGGTCCTAACAATGGCAGGTCACCCTGATGTATTAAACTGTCCTTTTTTTTTTTTTTTTTTTTAAAAAAAAAGAAAAAGAAAACTAATCCTTAGAACTCAAATCAAGGGGATATCTTTTTGTAAAGTATGGGCCATACAGGATGGCACAGTGAGGTTGCAGATGGGTATTATGCACCGCTGTGTGATTGTTCTATGTGACTGATCTCAAGCAACTGTCACAGCTGCTGAACTGTCATGTGTCTCTGCATGGACAGTGGAATATAAACAGAGGGGCTTAACTTTAGGATCTCACCATTCATTTACCTGTACCATTAAGGCTCAGCAACCTGTATGTTGGTATATATTATCAAGCAACATTAATAAGGATGAGATATAACACAGCACTTTTTCTCATCCATGCATCCTTGGGACAACCATGTAGATAGGCCCAAACATGCTACTCTACAGTTTCCCTTCCTGGTGACCAGACTGTGGTCACTTGATCTAGGAGGAACTGGGACTGAGAATGTGGATGAAAGCCCCTTTTTCCACAAAGTTTGAGTTCCTTAAGATCTGGCTCATTTTGTTGGCAAGTCCTCTGCCCATGGATGTCCGGTCAGGCTTGCATGCCAAGCAAACTCTCACAGCAGTGTAATTAAGTAATTGCTACATACTTGGGCTAAGTAAGAAGCAAGGCTTGGATTCCTTTGCATTAAATTCAGTATTCTGCCAGCCTGCAGTTGGACTGACACTGGCAGAAACAGGAGCCACATCTACTTGAGGAAAGGAAAGCATTTTATAACCACCCCCCTGCCTAGAGTCTGCTGTGCACGTGGGATGTGCATACCCCACTACAAATTGAGATTTAATTCAGCAAACTGCCCTAACAATTTCACTTCCCCGGTCACAGTGCTGTAGTGCAAAAGCTATTTCAGGGAGAGCGAGGGAAATTTGGCACAGAATCTTGGCTTGCACTATTTAAGTCTTGGGATGTCATTTGAGATGTTCTTTCTCTGTTTCTAGCGTAATGTTGAAACCCACAAAGTGAGACCAGAATATATAATGTCAAGTTAGAATTAAGATAAATACACTTGCCATGCTTAAGAAACCACATTTCAATTAGATACGTTACCATTGGCCAAAAGCCACAGATCTTTCTTTCTGTATCCACACACTCAACTCTCAGTTGGCCCCAACAATGGAAAAAAACAGAACAGAGGATAATCCAATAAAGCAAAAATCATTTGAGATCACTTACATAATTTTATCTTGTTGTAGTGCTTCTATCTTAATTTGTTTTGCTTACACTAATTTCAAATGAATTTATATTCCACAGCATTAGGCTAGAATAAAAATATTCATGAACTTAACTTTAAAGACCCAGGCAATAGAATAGCCTATTCCACTAACCTGGAGGAAATATCATTTTGTCCTTTCTTGATTGGGGAGAATAGCTACTCCCCCTGATTTCTAAGGTCTGTGTAGTTGCTGACAGTCGGGGAGCACAAGTTGTGAGAGCTAGTTGCAGTCTTTGCCCTGGTTAGCCTAGAAAGGTGAGGGGGTATCTGGGGTAGCTCATGCCTTTACACACATGGTGAGTTAGGGACCTTGCATTAACTCTGAACTGAATGAGATGAAATTAGAATTGGAAAATGTTGACATTCCCAGAAGTAAAACCAACCAAGAGTATGTGATTCTAAACCAAAGCACAACACCACATCACATTGCTTAGGACACTAACCTACACCTGGAGAGGAGGTTCCTTCTGATAACTGAATCCCAAAAATCAACTATGTGGGGAAAGGATTTGTTATATACCAGCCTGCTGAACAGAAAGGCTCATCTCTACATTAATAAAAACCATGCATTTATAGACCAAAATTCTATACTCTGCTACTTGTGTTGAGTATCACTGCTTCTTTGTAAAATAGTGTGTATTATGATAATCTACAGAAATGTTATACTTGAGATTATATGGTTTTATGAAAAGAGATTAATTTAGCAAAAATTACTTTTATGAAATGGAAGGGACTGATTTATCTGTTTAAATTGCAGGGGTTTAATGTAGCTGTTCCCTCTATAGTTAAAACACTCACTATTCCTGAAACTCGCAAGCTCATCTGTAGAGCGCCTTCTTGAAGACAATGAATCACTGTAAGGTTTTGTAAATTTCTAAACTGTTTTAAATGGGATATTATCTTTTGCAATAAACTTAAGTATTTTTCCTAGGTCTTAAGACTCCATTATTAGTTTGGATTGAATCGAGTTGTGAAATGTTAACTCAAAAAACAAAACAAAATTCTTAATAGCCCCAAAGGCAAAGATAGTTATAATGCTTAACATGTATTTGTTTATAAACAAAGAAGTGATTCAGAAGTGCCTGTGACAGCAATTATGGTAGCCTCATGTCCTGACTATAGCGGAGGTGACCTGAACCAAGGGGACATTCAGCCTGCTTTCAAAAGGGCACACATCTTATTTATGGTTTATCTTTATGCACAGACACATGACTCTAGCTTGGTTAATATTTCTCTTTAATTACTTTGTGATTGACAATTTTCCTTAAAAGACATCTTTGGATCATCAGTACTGAGAAAATTAGTATCGTGTTCCAAAACTCAAACATAAATTAGTAGTTTGATTAAATTCAAAAAGCTCCTGCTTTTGAAGGTTGAGGGATCTAAGCTTGAGACCAGTTCATTTGTGGAAAAGATATTTGCAAGTATTCAATGTGTTCTAATGGCACACGAACACCAAACTCATGTTCTCTTCAGTTGGTTAGAGAGAGGATTGAAAAGAAAAGAACTTCCTCATTGTGTGTGTCAGCGTCAGCTCTGCTGTGCCACTGGAGAACTGTTTCTATCTGGAGGATGAGCCTCTGGCTCCAGAAAATACCACCTTAGAAAAAATGAAGGCAAAGCAACACTCTGAACATTGAATCAAAGGCTTGAGTTTGATAGCATTTCTTTTCTTGACCCTGTCAACTGAGATTTTTTTTAATCCCTATCTTAGAGGACACCCTGACAACTAGGTGAAGGAAACTATAAGCACAGTGTAGAGTACACAGCAGGTCCCCAGCAAACACACTCTTGTTTGCTTATTGTATTGAACTGGGAAGACGAAGAACAGGTGCTTCCATGAGGTGACAGTTGGTGTCAGATGCAGGTTTAAGATCCTTTCAGGGGAAGGAACCAACTCATTCTGGCTTAGCAAAACCTTAGCAAGCACGACAGTGTGTATTAGTAACTGTGTTCGATGGCTCAGAATAACACGTGAGCCAGTATCACCTGGCACAGCATTTTGAGGAAAGGGGATTGTTGCACCATGGCATCAAATGTCCAAATGTGGAAACATCTTGGAGGACCTGGCCTTTCTATGTACAGCATGAAGCAACAATGTATAACTGTATGATTTGCCCAGATAACTGGGGAAATGGGCCCTGGGAGTACCAATGTTAGTGTGCAATGTGTGAGGTACCAGCCACCACTCACGTTAGGCTTGAAGTCCATTCTTACCCCTGTCAACTGAGCAGAGTCTCTAGCATGACAAAATATATATAAAATTTTAAGTTCCAAGCCACAAAAATGTTTTATGAATGCTACTCCAATCAAGCAGGAAAGGGTTAGGGCACACATCCAAATTCAGTGCTGACTATTTGCTGTGATCCAAGCATGGCTAACTTGATCATAATCACCATTTTTGGTACCTCCATTCAACTTCTTCCCATCTCCCTTAAACCACTGATGACCCCAAATGTGTAGTGAACATGTGGCACTACCCCTAAACCCAAAAGTTTCACAAATTCATCATTTTCCTGCCTTCGATGGACCCCTCAGCCTACAGAAAACAGAAGCACACCTTCAGATACCACACAGCTTGGTCTCCCCCTCAGGTCAGATAGCTTCCTCATGGCAGACATAATCATGCCTAGCAGAGTAACATCCTCTGGAGGATCTGTGAGAACCCTTCTTCCTGCCCAGAACATTCTTATCACATTACACTTCCCCCTGCCCAGTTTCTGGCAATAGGTAATGCCATCCCACCCAACCATGACCACAAATCACACCAGCTTTTCTTAGTCATTTACTCACACCAGGAACTCTGCCCTCAAAGTCAACATGGCTGTCCTTGAACATACATCCAATGCCACTCTTTAGTAAATTTCCTTGTCTCTATAGTGCTCCTGAGAAAGGAATCCTGATTATTGCCGGTTGCCTGTGATACCCAGAACTCACCACAGTGGCCCTTAGAACAAGTTACTTAGTAAATAGGATTCAGTGAGGGAATTATTAATGCTCAACCCCTACTTTTCCTCTGCCCATTCGACAGGCACTCATAAGGAGTGGCACAATGATGGCATCCAGCCTCACTATCTGTACCCATGGAGTTGGAGGCTTTAGCAAGGAACACTGCCCAAGGCCTTCAGCTGTTCTATGGTCTGCCTGGCTTTCAGGACTTAGTAACATCAGGACACAATTGTCCTCACTCTGTACCTTTGGTGACAGTTCCCACTTAACCTTGTTCCAGAATAAATTGTCATCATAATTAAATCCCAATGCATTTTTTCACATTTTACCAAGATACTGCCCGACTATGTGAGAGAGAAAATGAGTTTTGAAATTAAAGCAGATTGTTAACTATTTTTGCTGTAATGTTTCTATTAAAATGCCAGCATTTATTTCATGTGACCTAGTCCATTTCAGACACAATGCAATTTAAAACAGACAAGAGCTGTCTATTCAAGGAGCATTTTAGGCAAAGCATTTGCCTTGGCTTAAACATGATTAAAGTGAAAAAGACAATAACATTACACCAAAGGATTATTTGCTCCCAAACAAATAAAAGCTTTATTATCATGCAAGTCTTTCAAAAATTCTCAAAATCCGTAAGTATATTAAATTTCATTCAAGTGAAACTCATTATTTTCTTTCTGAAAGAACCTAAGTATACATTTTGTAGACCATTAGCTAGCCCAGTGACCTCTATTTGGCACACCAGCCTGGTTGCTCAAGGAGCACATTCAACATTATCACACAAACACACAAAGCCTGATGTGTTTCAATTGCTGGATCCTGAGTGGTTCCCACAGCCTCACCATGGAGCATACCAAATAACTGAACCCACCTCACCCCAGGCAGAAATCAAACATAAATGACAAAAGGATCTTAGAGTTTCTTGATGTCATTGTCTTCTTTTGGCAATTTTTTAAAATAAAAAATATTATATTCTCAATGGTTTGAGGATTAAAGAAAATGAAATCAAAATATAACTCAAGACATCAAAACATCAACATTTATGAATCCAGTCTGATGGCCTGACTACCATTTGCAGAATTAGATCTTTATCTTTCCTCCCCTAAAATGTACCTTTGGGGTCAGAAGAAACACAGATGAACCTTAGTCCATCACCAATGCACAGTTACTGAGACTCTTCTGTGTGTCATGAGTGCTACCAAGGACACTGAGAAGCCCATGGTAGCCATGTTCAATGGGTGTATGGTCTATCACCGGCTGCCCCATGGGATTTGCTGTACCTGGGTGTCACACTACTCTCCTTTGACCTGAAGATGAGGATATAAACACTACTGGGACTCTGTCCATCATTTTTGCCCTTACCCACACTGTGTGGTAAACTCCCTGAAAGAGCCTTTTGAGATAATGATTGGCCAAATCATCCTGATTCTTGCATCTCTAACTGCACCCTACTACCACCTCAGAGCATATCCGCTGACTTTCCCAGTAAAGAAGGCTCATAACTGGACTCCATGTTTATCCCCTAACCTCCTGCTAGCTCCCTTCCCCCGTCCTGTTTATCTTATTGCCATTCTGGAAAGTCAAAAGGCATTAAATATCTGTGGCTGCACCTTCTCTTCTCTGCCTGGAACATCCATCACCCATCTATCTCAGGGAATAATGTGCACTTTGAGAGAGGAGAAAAGATAGGGTTCACGCTATCATATTAATACCGGTGATAAGTAGAGACACCTGGAATCTCAGCATTTGAGGTCAAGGCAGAAATATAACAAGGTCAAGGCCACACTGGGGTACATAGTAAGATTCCATGTCAAATGAAGTCAAAACCAACCAACCAATCAAAACAAGCCAGTAATAAGTGCCCCCCTCCTTGAGGTGATAGTGGGTGTTACCAGTGCTTCACTGCTCATCAGTCACATTTACTCCTGAAACATATCCTACCAGATGTTTATGATGATTGCCACTTTCCAGCAGAATGAATGGAGGCTTAAAGACAGAAGACCAATTTGTCAAAGTCCAAGATATGGGGGCAATGGTGAGAGAGGATAGAGCTCATTCACAGTCTGCCAAACTTGGGAGCCAGGGCTCTTAAAACTCCTATGCCAATAGCAAGCACCAAATTAAACATCATTTCCTTTATAACTTTCTCATCACCTCCTGTCCCTGCTCTGGCATCAGTCACTCCATCCTGAGTGCTCATGGCACCAAACAGGCTGTCCCTTTCATGTTATATTGGAATTTCTCTCATCAATCTCTCATTCTTATCTCTAGTACGAAGCAATGTCCTCAGAGGCAGAAGTTGTCACTTCATCTCTGGGAATCTCCCTGGGCTTCCCAGCTCATGTGAACTGCCATGTATGCATTGTAAGGTCTGTTGAGTGAATTAACAGACTATGTGACTAGAAGGATGCTGAGAGGAAACATGGGGAAGACAGACAGATAGGCCAAGGCCTGGTCCTGACTACTGCCCACCCTTACCCCCCATCTTTCAAAGGAAGCCCCAGATTCACCTGGCTTCAAATGCTATTTAGAAGGGGATATTATATACAGGAAAGGGGCTTCAGGAAGCTGGGCTTTCTCAGTAATTCCTGTTTTTAAAGAAATAATATTTGAGGTTTTCTGATTATAAAAAGAAAGTAAAGTTATTTCAGAAAAAAAAGTAAAACTCACAAAGTTTGCAAACCCTGGGTCCACCTAACAGAAGATGTGAAACAAGCGTAGTCTCTAGATCTGGCCTCTGGGAGGCTGCAGGGTCTAGTGAGGTCTGGGCTTCACTCTCTCTGTCCTCAGCCCCTTTGGTGACTTTTCTATTGTTGTCCCTGGGGCCCTTCTTTGAGGTTGAGTCACAGACTATTATTGGTTATTTGAGAAAACCCTGACAGATGCCAATTAAAGACTCAAGGGCACCCAGGAATGACTTTGGCAATAAGTCTAGAAAAGGAGGTTCTAACTTTGAAGGACCACTTGACAAAACTAATTCCTTCAGCTAACTCAAGAAGAGCAGTGTCCTGAGAGAAACAACAGGGGCCAGAGGCTCATGCCAATTTCATAGCTGTCCCAAGAGTCTGATCTTCCTCCATAGGGAGTCAGTCATTCCCTAGGTGACTGGGGACACGCCATTAGCAAGTAGTTCTTATGGGATATTTTAGTAGCTCTTATGAGAAGAGTGTTATAAAGGCCCGAGTGTGGTGCCAGCCAGCTCTCTGTTTTCTGGCTTGGGATATGACCATTTGAGGCATTAGTCCTCACCAGAGCCATCCACCAGTTGTGTTTAGGTCTTTATGTAATAAGTAAGAGAACAGAGATGATAGTCCACAGAGCCTCCATTATATGAGATGCTAAAACTTTTTCTTATGTTATAATTAGCCTGATTTGGGTACTTTGTTACAGTAATGTAAAGCTGACAGACACATCCTATCTTACATGTCCACCCAACATCCCAACAAAGGGCTGTCGAGCCCTCTGAGCCTGTCACTAGTCAAATCAGGAAAAAGGGCTTTAGCATAAAAACAAAAAACAAAAACAAAAAACAAAAACAAAAAAGAGTACCTGAAGGATCTTGGCTCAGTGCTCAAAGATTCTCAATGCCGAAGGCCTGCTATCTATTAAGGCCAAATCTTTGCAGATAAAGTAAGAACCCAAGACACTAAATAGGCTCCTAATATCTTGAGAAAGGAAGATATTAGTTCCTCATGGGTCAGATCTCTTCAGACACCACAGCTAGCTTCATGGCCTTTAGAAAACAATGTTGGCTGAGATGGTGATCAGCCAAGGCCAAGGGCAGACATTTAGTTCTAAAAACTGGTCCCAGTGCTGGGAAACAGACTGGAGGGGGTGAGCGGTCATCTCAATCTTTAAAAACACTTGAAATCATTTGCCCCAAATCAGATTTGCATAGCTCCAATAACAGAAGCCAAAAGGCACTGAGCTATTTGGAGATAATTCGGTTAAAATTCGATGACATAATAACAGTGCATTTCTCAGCATTTGCTGAATGATTCCCAAATTCTCTCCATGTGCCCCCTCTCTGGGTGCTGACAGTTGCAGCTATGATGTGGCCAGTGATGGTCCTACTGGGATACCAGTTTCCCCAGGTCCCAAGCTGACCTGTCCTGCAGAATCCCAAGGCTAAGGTCTCCGAATCAAATTGGACAAGCCCTTGTTGGTAGTAGTAACAGCATAAGTTTACCAACTAGGGGCACTGTCCCCACATAGGCTGTTCTATGGACAGACTAGGGAGAAAGCATACCAATGAATGACCTCTAATTCACCATCCCTGAAGCTGATTTGGGACCACAAGGATGGTTCTGAGCATGAACAAGGTTCCAATCTGTCAAAAAGAATTCTCTCGTGTGAATATAGCAGAAATATATATATATTCCTTAAAGGGAAACCTGGTATTAAACAGATCTTTTCTCACCTATTTTTAAAACCAGAACTTTTAAAAATCTCATCATCCAGTTGTCCTTTGTATTGGTTTGTCCTTTCCATTAATTCACTTCCTAAGTTTAGACTGAGCATCTGCTACATGTCAAGTCTTTGACAATGGAACAGGAACCCCCAAAATACTAGGCCACAGCTCCTTCTCCAGGAATCACAGCCTGCTATGAAGTGCAGATAAGAAAAAAAAAATTCCCCTGTCCAGTGTGGAAATAATGCAATGGAAACAGCTACAGGTCACTGAAAGTGACACCTAGGAAATGGGAAGCCACAAGACAGGACAAGACAAAAGAGTCCTGTACCCACTTAGGGCTCAGTCCCCTCCAATGGCTTCAGAACATTCAAGACCCAGATTCACTTCCATGATGTCAACCCTGATAAATGACTCCTGTCCTATATACAATGGGCTCCTTGAGAGTTGAATGTCTTTGCATGTGTGCTTGGGTGCATATGCATGTGAGTCCTATTATCCCCTGATATGTAGTTGTAAGATTCCATATCACGGGCTGGAGAGATGGCTCAGCCGTTAAAGGCTAGGCTTACAACCACAAATATAAGATTCCATATCACAACATTTTGTTCCTACGATAGGACCTGTGCCCTTCCCCCAAACCATCAGCTTAAACTTCAACCAAGATACCCTGAGCTAACGATGCCATCTTTGAGTTACCAACCTGAAGGCAAGTCCCTTGATACATTTTAGTGTTTTTCTTCTTATAACCTTCTCATTTATTTCCCCTTAATAAACACACATACATAAGCATAAAATTCCCATATATGAATGAACACACATATGCAGATACGCTCACATATTGCATTTTAGGAAATTTCCTAATTAAAGGACTTTAAGCCAGCAAACTCATATCTTAAACACATGGTGTCATGTATTTACATGTAGGCTTTGAGCACTGGCAGAGCTATGATACAGATTCCAGCCTTCTCCTTACAAGGCTTGCAGTGCTAGGCAGGGTGTTTCCTCTGTAATAGGGAACATTAATTTTTGCTAATTTCCTGGATCAAATTTGATTATGTTCTCATGTTGTAGGGTTCATCTATTAACAAAAGTGATCCACCAGTGTGCATGGTTGTTATCATGCACACACGTGTCTCCTGGAGATGCACTCCCCTCTTTCCACTCTATTCCCGTTAAGTTATTACTTCAGAGCCTTGCCTACTCTACTGGAGTCCCCTGGCCAGGCCATTGCATAAGAGAACAACAGCAACACGTAAGAATCAGGGAAAAGAATAATAGCTTGTATGTGTATGGAAACAAACCACAGAAATCTTTCATTGAGATCTTTATTAGTATTGCTCCATGGTCCAGGGCCACATTCTTTCCTGGGGATAGAGTGGCAAATATGGTAGGCTTTGCCAGAGGAAGAACACACCCACAGCACTGTGACTGGTACATCCACAGGGAACATAAATAGAGCTAGTGATCCAAACTTCAGGGAGATGGATGTGGGTCAAGGTATTTATCTCTCCCCAGCAGAGACACAGGAGGAGGAAGAGGAAGGAGTTCTAAGGTAGACAGGGAGATAGTCTGTCAAAGGAAGAGTAAAGGGGGACATTACAAGTGGACAAAGTGGCCAGTAAGAGAATTCAGAATAGAAAAGGAATATTGTAGGTAACAGACAAGTTCCGCTGGACTGATGGAGATGTAGAAATACTGTAAGGAGAGACAGAGACAGATACTGGGGGCTCAGAGGGTTCCACTCAACTAGGCCTCCATCCTCCAGTGTTGTGGGGTCACAGATGCTTCCTCATCCAGAAAGTTCTTCAGTGGACCCCTTTGGTTGAGGATGCACTCTGGAGAGGACAAGTGAGGAGACCATGTGTGCTCCTAGGAGATCTAACAGGAGTAGAAGAGAGAGATGGTGGCCCCAGCCCACATAGACCATTTCCAGCTGGAAGGTCTTTAGAGGCTGGATGGGCAGCTGGAGGGTGAAGGAGGAGCCTCCCCAGCACTTGAGAGTCTCATCCCAGCCTCCCCACTACCGCTCAGCTGTGTAGCCTCCCACCCCCAGCAAACACATTAAACATTCGAATAAAAAAAAGGGTTTTTGTTTGTTTTTTCTAGTTTTAGCTCTGAGATTTGAGTATCCAAATCATGGAGAGTGTGTCTAAACATGTCTTTGCCATCCAAATCTACCCCTAATTCTAGAAGTTTTCTGAAAGGTTATCACATGGCTATGTCATTAGTTCCCACAGTCACGGCAAGGGGCACCTGAGAGTTCATCATGCTTATTAAGAACCGTTATCATGGCTGGTGCCTCATGTTTACCTTAGGTACTAATAAGTCTACAACACATGACTTAGGAACAGGGATTCTAAGACAGTTACCCCAGCTCCTCCACTCCCAGCAAGCTATGTGTGCACAGGCAAGTCTCTCATCAACTGTACTGTAGAAGTAACTGATCTGAGCCAAGTGAGGTTCCTGCTGGCCATGTGAGTATCTGCTTGACAAATGATGAAGTCTTGTAAATACTATAATTTAACAAGGCTCCCATGGACAATAGGGTGGAATTAGAAGGTTGTGTCACCAAGGGTCTTGCCATGACTCTGACCAGCCACCTGGAGACCCTGGCTCATCCTCTGGTGGCCATATCCTACTCAGCACCAGGAATAAACAGAATGTGAAGTCAGAGCACAGAATCCAGCAACATGACACTGGAGTTTCCGGGACTCCTGTTAGGTGAGGCAGCGGTAGAGTGGGGTGACTTCCAGATTTCCCTCTTGGCTCCTTTTTAACAAAATGCTCTGAATGCCAACCACAGTTACCTTTACCTAATCACTCTACAGTCTCCTCTGTGAAAAGCGAGATAATTAGGCCCAAAATATATCACCTTGAGGCTCATTTTAACTATAAAATAAAAAAGCTAGAAATAAAAGCTAGTTCCAAATTTCAACAATATTACCAGATCACTTTCCTTTGGAGAAACCCTGGAAGTGAGTATGTTCTCTGCTTGATTCTTGCTATGTGGTGACTGTCCTGAGCCTGGGTCAGGTAGCTGGGAGGGACCAGCCCTCTCTGGGATAAATGGTCCTGGAAATATGCCTTACTCTTCAGCCTTAAGTGGGATAATGTCTCTCCAGGAAGGAGACTCAGATGATACTGTTCACATCCTGTCTCAGCTGTGTGGCTCCCAGTATGGCAATATCTATTCTAACCTTGGATAGAGTAGTGAGTCCCTGTGTCTTTGATCTCAGGACAGGACTCACATACCACAGGATCAAACTTTCCCTAACAACTCTAAAGGAAACACTTGACATCACATATATGGGTGGCAGTATTTTCTCTGTCCTATGGCCACAGAGAATCAAGGTGCACCTTATATATTAGTTACAAACATGGCACATTTTCCATAGGAACAGTTACCAGGTAAAATGTAGGTTCAAGGTTACTTGTATTTTTGTAGTTCTTCTGCTCGAAATCAGCGTTCATAAAGGAAACAGAGAGGTACAGAATAGAATATTGTCTATATAAACATTTTTAGCCTAGGCCAGAACAGAAATACTAATAGTTGCGGTAAATGTGTAATACTTACAAATACCTTCTATATATCATTTTTGACAATGACAGACATCACTAATCAATTCAATTCTTCATATTGAGCCAACATGGAGCTCCTTCAAGCATTTTCAGGATAGCATTTCAGGTAAATACCACTAACTAACAAGAGTAGTTATGGGAAGCAGGCCTATTTTATGACCCTAACTGAAGCTAAGGAGACAGAACAAACACCAATGTTTTCATAAGTAAAGATACTGCTATGTTTGGCTAACTTTCTGGAGAGATAGTGGAGCCATTCTCCTTGTCTTTCTTACTCAAATGCCCCTTCTATCAAATCAAGCCAACCATTTCAGCATCCAAATCAAGCTTCTCCTTGTAATTCATGTGAACAACCTGTTATCTGACAGATCAAGATCTAGCAAATAGAAATGGAGCTGTATCAGGCCTTGTGAGTCCTTGACTTTAGTTTTTATAGACTTTCTTTTGTTCATTTGGTATCATCAACAATCTATTGTTCAAGCAAGTGAATTACAGAAAATTAGGAGTGGCCCTCTCTAGCAAATGATAATTACAATGTGCTGACCCAAAGAAGCCACTCCTTGAGACTTGGAAAGAGGCTTCAGTCAACACCTGTGTCTAGTCAAAGTCTAGTTAGGGATTTCAGAAGCACCATTCAGAAATGACATGTGTCAAAATACAGAATGTTTAATATTCCCAAGCAATGGAAACTAACCAATAAAAATCATGTCTGGAAAATTAAAAATGATGGGTGGAATGGGAATATTACCTCCTTGTCAAATTTCAATTTGAAATTAAATTGGGGCCTTGGGCACTAAGACAGAGACCCCTGACCCCTGAGTAATTACTTTCCCACATCACTTTCTTTACTTTGAAGGGGATCTTTCTATTCTTAGAATTTCGAGGAAGGCCACTTTTGTGAAAATGAAGCTGTCATAAGGAAACCCCTTCTGGGTTTTCCTTCTATTTCTTATTTTTCCCAATTCAGCTCTCTCCCTGTTGTAATCATATTAGCAGAAAAGCCACCAGGACTAAAGACTAGCATGTGAGAGCTCTTCCTCAAGGCTCTGATACCAGACCAAGAAACAAAGAAGTTGGTAACAGGCCAACTTTGTATCATCCCCTCACCTCCTGAAATGTGGGCACCTGTTTTTGAGAAAGCACACCTGCTGTGAAGACAAGGCACTCTGGGGAAATACACAGGTATCACTTCGCTGACCTTTCCAGAGAATGTTTCTGTCATTCATTAGTTCTTTGTTTGCCCACTAAGTGTGCACTCAATGCCCTCTCTTCCCAAGGCAGTCTGCTAAGAATAAAGGGGCATGTGGAATGCAGCCCCTTCCCTCAGGGGTCTAAGGATGTAGGAGAGAAACAACAGAAATTCAGCTTACTGTGTACTAATGAAGTCCATGAACTGATGGCCCTGCCAGAGACTTGGACTCTGAGACTAAACACCTAGAGGGTAAGGTACAGGTTCCTCCAGTCTCAGGAGGTAAAGGGAAAACCTGAGCTCTTGAATATATGGAGGGTAAATGTGGGGAGACCATGAGATTAGAATGCTTGGCAGATGTCCCATAGGATGAGGTCTTTTTTCCTGAAGGACACAGACCATATGCCAATCATGTCTGAGTCTTTTCTAAAGATAGCACAGGTTCTCACAAAATGTTGAAAAAAATGCATGAGTACTCTGTACAGATACTGCATGCACAAGTGTGTCTCACTCAAATGGAAAGTCAGTTTTCACATCACATGGAGAATCAGTTTTCACAGCAATTGCATGAAGAAGGAATATTTCCGACTGGATAGACATGTGCAACCTGCCAAACATCATTTGGTCAAAGAGAGGAGCTAAGGCCAAATCATAAACAAAAATGACTCAAAAGCAAAATGTCAAAAAAAGGTTAGATGAGATGAAAAGGTCTCAGTAGACCTGTTCTAAGTCTGTTAGAATTGACAAAGTCTGCAGTCTTGTCGCTGCAAGAATGTGGACAGGCCTGTCAGTCATAGCTTGTAGAATGTAGCATGGTACAGCCACTCTGGAGCATGGTCAAGTGGTTTCCTAGACATAAACTCAATGCCTCAGCAATTCTGCCACCAGATTTCTACTCAAGAGAAATTCAAATATGTTCATACTAAGCCTATAAGCAAATACTATTGCAGAATAACCTATAACAGCCAAAGTTGAAGGCAAAAACTAGAAACTAGTACATAAATAAGGAAATGTCATGTTCATACAATGTAATAAAAAGGTACAAAACATAACATGTCCCCAGTTATAAACTGCAGGACATGTTAAGAAGCCAGGCATAAGAAATCTAACTTATATGATTTCATCTCATGAAGTCCTCCCATAGAGGCAAATTGGTACAGCCAGAAAGCCAGAGATATCAGCAGTTGCTTAGGGATGGGTTGGGGTGGAGTGTAACCCCAAATGAACTTGAGATGAAGAAGGCAGTGATCCAGACTGAGGTACTGTGATGGTCATACAACTGTACAAAAGTGCAGAACTCATGGAAACTAGTACATTTGGCAGTTTCGATCTAAAGTGTGAATCTGTACTGGATCTCGAAAGTGAGGTAGGAGGTTACCAAGCTGGGAAAGCATGGTAGACAATGCAAGCTGCATAGGCCATACAGAGAGCAAGAGTGCCAGCTATGTTTTGGCAATATTCAGACATGTACCTTTCGAGACACTTAAGCAGAAAGTCAGATTAAAAAAAAAAAGAAAGAAAAAAAGAAAGAGGGGCTGGAGAGATGGCTCAGAGGCTAAGAACATTGGCTACACTGCCAGAGGTCCTGAGTTCAAATCCCAGCAACCACATGTGGCTCACAACTATCTATAGTGAGATCTGGAGCTCTTTTCTGACATGCAGGTAGATGACTGTATACATAATAAATATATTTTTTTTTCAAAAAAAAAAAGAGTAGTTGAGGCCAAATGAACTCCTGATGGTGAGAATGATCTAAATGTCATAGGCGGCAGAGAAACCACTGGACATTCAAGAGTAGTGACATGTCCTGACAAAGAGTATCAACAAGACAAATGTGTATTGGAAAGGCCAGTCAGGACAGTAAAGCATCAAAGAACACACCCATAACACCAGCAGTAGTGACCAAAGCCTACTCCGCCATCACTCACTGGAGCCGATAATGCAGGCGAACAGAGATTCATTGGACCAGATAGAAAGGAAAATAACAACAAGTACCACTTACTTAGTGCTTTCTACAGTTCAGACCCTGTTCTAAAGAACTAGTTCTCTAAAGGAAAGGCGGGGAGTTAAGAGCCTGCTATACACTGAATGAGCCAAATGGATTGATGATCACCTGCAGGTTCGTTCCAAAGAAAAGAAATAAAGATTAGGAAGGTCATAAAATGCTTATCTAAGGTATGTTCCGGGAGCCATGCATACGAGGCTACTAACTCAGTAAGAAATGGTGGTACTTCAGCATTGGAAGGATGGTAAGTGAAAAAAATGGCCAGCATTTGACAAGGCTGTGCAGCCCGGGAAGCAGGAGCTTCCGGCAGTGCAGCATTCTGTGGATGCCACCAAATCATTAGTTTTTGTTATTCTGTCTGTATGTCTTTACTATTACTTATTTATTCATCTATTATCCATCTGTCATC
Organism: Sigmodon hispidus; assembly: GCA_004025045.1. Taxonomy (NCBI): domain Eukaryota; kingdom Metazoa; phylum Chordata; class Mammalia; order Rodentia; family Cricetidae; genus Sigmodon; species Sigmodon hispidus. Next base: position 22,097 of record PVIH01002002.1, on the reverse strand, counting down.
TACCTACTTACCTATTTATCTACCTATCATCAACTTATCTATCTATCTAGCTAGCTACCATCTTTGCATGCTGGGGCACGGAATCCTGGGCCTCACAAATATAAATCTCACTTCCAGTCCAGCCTTGCTTCTTTAGATATATGTAACACACAGTAAAGGATCAGGCATAGAGAGTAAGTAAGCAGGAGTAGACAGCCAAATTCATAGAGGGCTGTGGCTCTCGGGCTCCTTTTAGTAATCACAGTCTCCCAGCCACTGCTAGAACAATACTAACTTGGGCTCTGTATCCATGAAGCAGATGTCATTGAATAGCCCCACCTTGGCTCTTTCCACACCACAGTGAAACAGAAGTGCCACTCTGCCTTTGCAAAGTTATTAGGGAATCATAATCTATCAGTGCTTAAATCTTAGGAAATTTTATACACAGTGTTTCTTAATTAAAAGTTTTCATTTAATATATTTTGACCATGCTTTCTCCTCTTCCAACCTTCCCCAGATCCTCCTCACCTCCCAACTTCATGATTTCTTTCTCTTGCCTCAAAAATAAAGAAAATCAAAACTAACAAGAAAACAATAAGTCAAAAAAATGCGAAGAAACGAAACAAAATGAAACGGCCTTCCCCCCCTCCAAAAAAAATTGAGTTTGTTTTGTTTTGACCAATAAACTGGGTAATATGCAGAGAGTGAGACTTCAAAGCACTCAGTCCTGAATGGGATGTCTTCATTCAACCCCTTCCCTCAAGGTTCAGGGAGCTATGCGGAAGAGGAGGCAGAAAGACCGTAAGAGCCAGAGGTGGGGTAAGACACCAAGGAAAGTGTCTTCTCACAGCATGGCTGGGGCTCATATGAACTCAGATACTGACATCACAGGTTCAAGCCAGCCAAATCCCAAGACTGGAAAGGACAAGTAGACACAGAGTCCCACATCTAACCAGGAAGCCATTTGCCATTGATACCTGATAGGAAAGAGAAAACCAGTTTTCTCCAATGGAAAGCCACTGGCTATATAAACCACACTCCAACGCAGGTCCCATGCCCAGAAGTAGTTAACCATCATGAAAACATACAGGATGGTTTTTGTCTTATATCAGGAAAATGGGAATTCTGTTAACTATTATGATCTATATAGCATGGTACCAGTCAGTGTGAGCTGAATAGCACTTGCCTTTACACATTAGTGTATCTGCTTGGTGTACTTCATTCACTCACTCACTCATTCATTCATTCATTCATATTTTTATTCTGTATTTATTGAGCACCTTCTATGGTGGGTGATGTTATAGGACTCAAAAATATAGCAGGAATTAAAAAATAAGCTGCTTCCCTAGATTTTCACTTTCACAATGAGGCCAAGACAATGACCAAACAAAGCACAGGAGAGATCTGCCAAGAAAGATACAGAAGTGTGTTACAGTGTTTAAAGTGGGTGGAGAGAACCATGTTACAATGTTTAAGTCAGTAGTGATGTAGACTGGAGTCAGGACCAGGAAGCCTCTCTGATTAGAGGATTCCTGGATCAATCTGATGGCAGCAAGAGAACCAGCCTGCAGACAGCGAGTAGAATTCTGTTTTATGTGTGGGAGGAGCACATAAAGAAATGAACACAAGGTAGAGAGCCTCCAGAGCTGGCAGTGATTGGAATTTTCTCCGACCTGAGATGAGAAACTGCCATTGGGTTTGAGCAGAGGAGCAATAAGGCTGAGTGTAATCAGTTCTGCTAGGAACTGGTCCCTGTTAAGGTCTCAAAGTTTGGCCCTTATTTAATGCAAGATAGGGAGAGATCACGGTGTTAGTGATTTATTTTGGGAGGGGGGGTTGGGAGTGAAGATAGTTACACCATGGAGCAGTAATCTTCCCTGATTCAGAATGGAATGTTTATGCAGAAAAATTAGCCCCATTATGTAAGAGAATGCAGTAAAGCAACTGCCTTCATGACCACTCCATGGTATTATAGTTAAGTGGGAGGTATTTCCTGTAGGTAAAAGATAGAGGAATCTGAAGAGTCCAAAGCAGAAAGAGAAATAAGCTGGACCTTGCCAGCACTATCTGCTAGAGGAGAAAGAAAAGCCGCAGGCTTGTAGGGATTGGAGGTGGAGGGGCTTGCTTTTAAAAAGGGCATCTGGGAGCAGGGGATCCTGGGAAGTGAGAAAGGCCAGGATGCTACAGAAGGGGTTTTAAAATGTATGACAAGTGTTCATGGGTAAGGACCCAGAGAATATGAAGGGAACATGGGCTTTGATATGAAACCCCAGGTGGATATCAACAGAGCATCCCTTCTGCCAGAGGCAAGGGGAATGATTCCTTTTAGCAGACAGAAACCATTTTTACAAATTCCTAAGGAATGCTGGCTTTTAGCACATTTTAGCAGAACTATATCCTTTTGGCTATAGTTCAGTTCGAGCTCATTTCTGGATATACAGACTGCCTGTTTGATTGTGAAACCTAACATAGGCGGAGTTTACACAATAAAGCCACTTAGGAAACCAAGATCCTAGAACCCCAGGCTTAATTACCACTTGAACAAGGCCAAGAGAAAAGGCAGACAAGTCTCTGGAACATCCTACCTTGTTCACTTATAAAAGCTCTTTTCACTGTTTACTAGTAACACCTCACTCCTGCTGGTACACTGGACAAATCCTAAGTCATATTTTATTTTGATAACTTAAGTTAGCCTTCATGTTCCCCCAAATTGGATGGGAAAAATCAGATCCTTTATTGTAAAAACAAAATAATGACCAGTGTTGACATTTAGAAAAGGCATTCAGAAAAATCTGCTCTGAGACTTCAAAGAATTTTAAATTGTTTGACAGGAAGAAAAATTTACTCACAATTAGAACGTGATCACGACCCATTGTGATGACTGTCCGGTTAACTGTGCGAAGCAGCTGGACCATGATCTCTTGGATGTGGTCGTAGGTGAAGGCCTGCAAAGCAGTGAGAAAACATCCCTTAGAATCATGACATTGAGCCTATCCACTCTGCCAAAGACACAGACGGGAGTGCCCACACACAGACCATGCACAGCGCAGATCTCTGGTTCCATCAAGCCAAGACACATCTCAGTCTTTGTCTAGACTTGAGCTCTCCATTGTCCATCTCTATAACTTCCTAAGGTTCAAAGGTGGGAGGGACAGAGAAGCCCTTTCCTGACTTCTTTGTTTTTACAATTCTTTTTGCTCACATCACTTCTAATAGCTTGTATCACATGAATATGTTATTCATGGTTACAGCACAAGGAACTAACATTTCTGAGCTCTTACTGAAGTCCTGGTACTCAGCTTAGCACCCATTCTCTCATCAAGAGCTCCATTATGATTACCACTATTCAGATGAACAGATGGGAGCTCAGAAAGGGCAAGGAATTTGTCTGAGGGTCACCCAGCAAGGAACTTGGGGAGGGGTTGAATCTAACATTCTGACTCTGGAGTCGGCTCCTTTTTCACACTTACTGGAGCATTGAGAGCAGGACCACAGATCTCTGGTAGCTGCTGTGGCTTCATTAGTCTCACCCATCTGTTAAGATGGATATACTGTTTTCAATTGGGCCAACTTCTAGCTCCTTCCATGACTTTTGATCTTTTTCTTTTAGAATATCTTCAGTGCTATGTGTTCATTATTCTTTTATCTTTTCCTCATTCCTTTACAATAGCATCAAATTTATATAATGGCCTCCATGTAGCGTACTTTCCCCCAGGATTACATTTCTTGCCTTATAAAAATAGATATTAAAATACCCTTTTTGTCTAGACCTCTTGACCCTGGCTTCTTTTAAACATTCATTTCTTTTTAGTCCAAAGAGCATCAATTAGATTGCTGAGGAAGTTTGGTATTTAAAGTGAAAATCTGTCACATTTCATTTGTTCGTTCTGAAAGTCTCCACTATGGAGACTATCTCAGGGAGTGTTCTGAGATCAGGTGGACTTGACTTTGGATGTGACTTTGTACCTCACATCTCCTAATCTGAGCTAGGTGACCTTGGGCAAATCACTTGCAGTTTCTGTATGTATAAATGTGGCCAACATCAAAAACTTGAGGTTACTGATTTGAAGCATCAATTAGGGACCAAGGTAAAGCCCTCCATCCCCAGAGTTTTGAAGTGTCCACTTACAACAAATGCTGAGTGGCTGCTGTGACTCAACATTATCTTGGTCTGCATCAGCAGCCTTGGCCATTCCCTGCACGTAGTAGAAAGTGCAGTGTGAGGCAATGCATAATATAAACCCTAGCTGATATGGAAATGTCACCCGAAGAATGTATAGCTTATATGCAAATGGAAAACCTTCAAGATGATAAACCTGAGCTAAACCATAAAAGTGCAGCTACAAATCAGCTGCTCTTAAATGCTCCAATGCCAGACAAGTGGCGGCTAAGCCAACAAAAGTGTCTTCCAGACCCAAACTAAATGGTGGCTTGTAATTGAGATGACAAAATCAGTCTTCCTATTATAGCTCTGGGAAAGAAATTAATCCACCCAGCCTAAACACATTGCAAATTGGAGTGATTTTTTTTTCTTTTAATAATTATAGGTGATGATATCTGGAACTAATTCTAATTGATCTCCCCCGAAAAAGCCCAGTAGAAAGAAGAAAGTTGGGTATGGCTGGGCTGAGGTGGAACCAACCCTTTTTTCTTGAGTCACCTTATACCCTAGGTGTTTTTAAATAGAGAATAGTATCTCCACAGCTTGAGATCACGTCACCTCTGAGGTGAGTTTAAGTCAAGAGAACCCAGGGTTCTAAATTACAACCCAAATCCAATTGTGTGTGTGTGTGTGTGTAGGGGGTGCTCTTTGTTTTTTCTTTCAACCAACTGGAAAAATCTCCCTCTGGTGTGAATATTTGTAATGCCGATCTTTCATTCAGGCAAACACTCACCCCTGATGTGGGATGTCTTTCTGTGCACTGTGAATATACTTTGTTACCATTTGTTAATAAAGAGGCTGTGTGGGATGTCTTTCTGTGCACTGTGAATATACTTTGTTACCATTTGTTAATAAAGAGGCTGTGTGGGATGTCTTTCTGTGCACTGTGAATATACTTTGTTACCATTTGTTAACAAAGAGGCTGTTTTAGCCTATGACAAGGCAGTGTAGAGGCAGGTAGGAAATCCAAGTACAGATAAAAGAGAAGAAGGGCGGAGTCAAAGAGAAGCTGCAAGCTACCTCAGAGAAGCAAGATGCAAAAGTACCTGTAAGCCACTACCTATGTGGCAACACATAGATTTATTAAAATGAGTTGAGTTAGATTATAAGAACTAGCTAGTAATGAGCCTAAGCCATAAGCCAAACAGTTTGCAGTTAATATAAGCCTTTGTGTGATTATTCGGAACTAAGCTGCTGCAGCCAGGTCTGGACCTTGGTGCTAAGTGGGGTCAGAAACTTATGGCTACAACCCTCCTTTTATTTGTGTGTTTGTTTTAGAGACATGTTTTCTCCGTGTAGCTCTGGCTGTCCTAGAACTCTCTCTGTAGACAAGGCTGGCCTCAAACTCAGGGATCCCCCTGCCTCTGCCTCCAGAGTGTTAGGGTTAAAGGCGTGCACCACCACTGCTCAGTGCAAACGTTCCTTTTTTACAGGGAGTTAAAAGGTCAGAAAAGGCAGTAGGTGAATAGCATCTAGTTAGTACTTAGGAAGACTGCATTGTTTTCACTCAGTTTTAAGGTCACATTTATGGCAAATGTGCAAGGGAAAAAAAACTTGAAAAGAAAGCAGAGTAAGAATTACATGACACTCCAATAGAACATTTCTGATAAAATCAACTGAGGGACCTCCCTTGGGAAATACACTTCTGACAGACCATCCATGGCTGATTAGATACCAAAAGTTTATTTCTCTGCAGAGCTTGAGAATTCTACAGGAGTGAGAGGTCACCATGTGAAAGATAGCATTTGGTGTCGGTTCATTGCTTTGGAAAAGGATATGGCTTTATTGCCTTGTGCTAACATCACCTGTCTGAGATCTGATGGCAATGACTGTCTCTTCTCCAACAAAAGATCCGGGCTTATAGACTCTTTTCTAAAGATTTATTTTATTTTTATTTGTGTGTGTCTCTGTGCATGTGAGTGCTGGTGCCCTTGGAAGTCAGAAAAGGATGCTAGATCCCTTGGAGCTGTTGTAACAGTGAGGCATGAATCACTTACCTGATACAGATGCTGGGAATTGAACCTGGCTCCTCTGAAAAGGCAGGAAATACTTTTAACTAGTGAGCCATCTCTCCAGGCACCAAGGTGCATATACTTTGAAGCAGCCCATTTGTTATTTCTTCTTATTTCCTATTTCATCAGTGAAGTAAAACCTTCACAGGTGTCAGCTTGTAATTAGATAACCTGATTTTTTTTTTAAACTCTTTGAGAATTCTACTTTGACACAAGGGATGCTGAACACTTACAGTGGGTAGCTATATAACATGTTCCTAATTTTCATGAAAATTATAAGTGCATATAGATTTTAGAATTTCCAAAAAAAAATCTATTTTCAGACAAAACAACAAAATCTTGTGTCTGTCCTTTACGGCAGCCTTTACTATTCTAGTTGTCCGAGCTGTGACTCTGCTATTTATGAGTATGTCGCCTATGACAGGCTTACATCATTCCATTTTAAAAAACAGGTTTTTTTCCCCACTTGCTGGCTATATAAACTGAGGACATAGGTCGTCTCCCAAGGTATGGACTTGGGTGGGGAAGGGGCGTACTGTAGAGATGAGGGAGACTACAGCCAGAGGCATCTGAGAGAGTCTGGAGCACTGGACCAGGCCATGAGAGAGGAAGAGGGAAAGATAGAGAGAGGGAGACCAAGGGAGACCAAGAAAGGCAAGCAAGAGGAGAGGACGAAAGAGGGCGGAGACCAGGACAGCACTTGGCCAAACCGGCAAATTTGTAAAGGAATGGGGAGGGGGAACGGAAGCCGAGAGCTAGACAATTCATGGTAGGTAAGAGGCAGGGTGGGAAGAGCTGAGAAAAGCCTGGATGCCAACTTGGACTCTGCACCAGGTATTTATGATGCCAAGAGAACCTGGAGACCAGCATGCATTTTGGCATGCTAATAGGCACCACAGATGCCTTTGTCCAAAATCCCTCTTGAACCTGACAGTGGCCTTTTGTGTTACGTATAGCCTTGAAAGAGGAGTACTTTACTCTCTTCCTTGTCAGGCTCATGTATCCTACCATTCCTCCTGATCATTTGGGTATAATTACGGTTTGATCAATTTTTAATATTTAAAGGTTTTAAACACATGCAGGCCATTTCATCCAAGTTGTAAGCCATGATCAATTCTCATTTCTTTGGGTATATATGTGTGTATGTATTTATATATGCATGTATTTGAATATGTATGTATGTGTGCATGTATATGTGTATATATTTGCATGTACATATATAATCTATGTGTATGTGGTATATGTATGCATGCATTGGAGTGGGGGTGTGCATGTGTGTGCATATGTGTGCACATATGTGCTTATACCCAGAGAAGCCAGAAGATTCCTAAATCACTTTCCACTTTATTATTTGGGATAGTTTTTCACTGAACCCAGAGCTCATCCAATCAGGCCAAAGTGCTTTAGGGATTTTTCTGTGTGTCCAAAGACTGGGGTTAGAGACAAGATTAAGGACAAAAGGTCATATATACAGCATGAAACCTAAATGGGGGAGAGCCTATGAATGTGACCTCTGCCCAGGAACAATTGTAATATATAGCTGCTAGCATTATCCTTGGTTGCATCCTTATATAAGAGGCCTTTCCAATTTCATTCTTACTTTGAAGAATACCAAACACTCACCTAAAAAGAAAATACCTGATTTTGAAGAGATAGTGACAAATACCATTAGCACAGACATATGTCCTTGCTCCCTTTGGCCACCACTCAGAAATATGATTTTTCATGAATTGGAGCTTTGATTTAGTAGCCTCTCTTTCTTCCTCTTATTTTAATTAGATCCTATCCTTGAAGAGTTTGCTGGACCAACACTTGACTTGGAATGCAAGCTGTTGAAACAGCTGGGGTAGAAGGAACTCAGTGCAGTGGAGGAGAGGGGCCAGTGGCGGTCAGGCATAAGGTGGGAAAGTAGCATCACATCCAGTCATTTCACAGAGTGACTGCCTGTTCTCTGGGTAAACTTTGGGCTATATCTGCCTGAGAACTGTGATGCAATTAGCTTTTAGGGGGAAGAGAGATCTAGAGTCAGCAGCAAAGGATATGGTCAAGGTGGGGGGGCATGGGTTCTAATTCTGACATTGTCAGCTAACATGGTTTTCCATCTCACTGCATATCAAGGCCTGTACATGTACATCTGGCAACTCATTACACATCTCTCTACCCTGGTCCCAGATGTGAACTATCAGGATCACTAGCTAGCTCAATGACTTATCTGGGAATGATCTACTCCCGTCCAAGTTCTGTTCCAACTGGTTCAATTTTTCCAATTGTTCAATGTGTGATGCTGCCTTCAACTTTCCAAGACTCTATTCACTGTCTTTAACAGTCTGAGCAGTGCCCTGCAAACCTGTGTCTCACTGCAGGGACTACAGAATGACCACTAGCCATGCTCTCTCCTTGTCTGTCTCTGCCCTAAACAAACTTGGCTTTCTGTGTCTTGGTTTCTTCATTTTGCATTAGGTACAAAGCCCCTACACTTCCAGAACTGTTCTGAGAAATTCTGAGGAGTTCTAACCTTGTCTGCTAATGCATTCTGAAGTTTTACTTCATTCCATATTTGTCTAAGCACTTTGCAGACATTGACTCAATCTACCACTCCTAAATACAGAGCTTACTATAGCTCAATGCTCTTCAGGATGTGGGTACCAAATCTGTTGTGAGCAGGAGAATTCTACAAGCAACTGTGAAATAAAGACAATGTTTCTATATTCCAGATGTTTAAATGAGGAACATCTGGAGGCTCTGAATTTGGTCACACATTAAAGAAATGTCACTCCAAGTCCCTGTCTCAGCCTATCCAATTCCAGTCCCAACCTGCCTGATTCCAGTCCAGTCTTATCCCCTCTAGTTCTGGCCTGATTGATTCCAGTCCAGGCTTGCAGCTTGTACCATCATCTATCTCTCTAGGGATGTATCTGTGAAGGGACAGGGCAGTGAAAGAAGCTAAGTCACTCTTCAAATCTATCTGAAGATCATCCGAAGATATATATTTGTATACATATCTGTTTATATAATATCTCCCTAATTGCTATGTCCTCAGGTAGCAAGTAGCAGGAGTTTCCAAGTCAGAAATTCTATTTGGTGTCTAATTCACACATTGGAATAGATAATAAATATATCTTGATTTGGAAAGAGACACTTAGTGCATTCTGTGACTGACTACAAAGCATTACTTTATAAAAACACACACGAACAAAAAATCCTTTACTTTTTACCAAAAGTAAATTATTGGAAAATGCTTGAAATTGTTAATATTGATGTCTGAGAAGGAGAAAGAGGGATATATATGAAATTCAAGGGAAATCTTTTACTTGCTAGGGTTCGGTGAAAGTTTGCACAGTAGCCAACAGCAGAAGGAAGAAAAGTCTTTCTCCTTGATGCAGAAACAAAAGGGCAGCCAGGATCTGAGAAATGAACTCACAGGAGACAAGGGATCCTCTCAGGGACTGCAATAAACTGCAGCAGCCCTGGTCCTCTCTCCCAGGGTGGAGAAGTGTTGTGGGCATGCTCCCTTCCCCTGATCTGAGACCTCCCACCCACGCTAGGACTGCAGATGTAACCCTGCTCTCATGCACTAGTTGCCATTGTTAACATCCCTCACCTGACAGAAGTGCAAAGCAACAGGAGTTAACCTTTCCTTAAACAGCACAGCTGCGAAATGTTTCATTCCATTTACCAAATGCTTTTAGCTTCCATTCCATGACAGATAACACACACACACACACACACACACACACACACACACACACACACACACCACCAACACACACACCACAACAACCACCACCACCAACACACCAAAACCATCACTTTCAACAGCAATGCAAATCTCACTGTGCTTAGAGCAAATCACGGCTTTTCTAAAAATCTTGCATGTTGTTTTTTAGAGGCTTTTTATTAGAACACTGGAATTTCCAACCTTCAGCTTAGAAAAGCAAAAATATTCAAACCTCTTTATGTGTAACTTCAACATCTTAATGCTGATAAATGAAGACTGGATGAAGCCACGTATTTATATTTATGTATGCACACCAGACATGCTCAGATTTGTGCTCTGTTCTTCAAAATAAGAGTCACTTACAGAAAGTGAATAAAAGGATCTGAATAAAGACCACAACTAATACTTGTTCAGTTCTGACTACATTCCAGGCAATGGGCTGTGTGCTCTGTATTTATCTCAATGCACCTTGAAAACCATGCTGGAGCTAAGTACTATCCTATTTTAAGGTGTAAAACAGGATTCATTCTAGTTATTATCACTCAGTTTATACTGAGCACTTGATATGCACCAGGCATTGTAGGTACTCCATATCTCTGAATCCTGAGAACAAACTTGCACATCTGCTGCATTGGCTCTTCCCATGGAATAAGTGAAGAAACAGAGATGTATAGGTTCGTCCAGGTACAGGACTCTGGTGATAGAGCTGGAGGAGAATCCTTGTCTTTCTGGCTGCAAGGCTCCTCTGCTCTGTGTGCTATAGTTACGTATAACACAACTTCACTGATTATAATATCCAAATGAACAAGCCAAGTAAATGTACCCAAATAAAAAATAATCCTATTTTTTTTTTTTTTTTGGATATAGGTTGCAGCTGGATATAGGATGACTTTAATCCTAGCACTTGGGAGGCAGAAGCAGGTAGATCTTTGTAAGATCAAGGTAATTCTGTTCTACATAGTTAGTTCCAGGACAGCCAGAGCTACGTGGTGAGACACTGTATAAAAGGAGGAAGAAGAGGAGAAGGAGCAGGAGGAAGTGGAGGAGGAGGAGGAGGAGGAGGAGGAGGAAGAAGAAGTTTGTAAAGTTGACATCCACAATAAAGAGTAACAAATATCACATGACCAAGGGATCTGAAATCCCAAATATTTCACCCTAAGAACAAATTCATCAGCCTTAAAATCTGAGGCAGTGCTTGCTATCCTTTTCAGAGTTCCTTGAGCAAAGTAACAGGCTTAGACATACTTACTTTGAAAGTCCGTATCTCACATATCAAGGCTACTAAAAAGAAAATTCCCTCCAGTAAAAAGATAATCAATACAATCACACTAGAATTGAGTTGTAATTGAGTGTTAGTTAATACACTATTCATCTTTAAATAGTTACTTAGGCAATTATTAGTTTCAATTATTTGCTTCATATTTGGGAGTTGATTAACCATTTCTGTTCAAATACTGCAGGCTTCTTTATCTAAACTGCTCTGAAATATGAATTCTCAAAGCTTAAGTGCAAACTGAATCAAAAGAACAAATTGTCCGGCATTCATAGGTTCCTGTGAGTTTTCTACCATCAAATTGGGAATCTGTAGCTTATCCAGAAACTTAACAGAAATCCCCTACTCATCCTTCATCAATATCTTTGCATGGGCTACTGAAAATGACAGGATTCATTGACAGGAGAATGCAATGAAGAAGGCAACCTCTTTAACTTTGATGGTCAGACAGTTCAGAATGGTGCTTATGTAACATTGATTTCTATTAATGAGTAAATAAATTATTTAATCTTTAATGCTTGCTGCTCTCTTGGTTGATGATATATTTGAAAAAAGCATGCATCTGTGGGAACAGGAAAACAAAGGGACTTCATGATGCTGGTGACCTTTGAAACTTTATTCAGAAAGCACTGTATCAATGATGGACTTTCCACACCTCCACATTACGCTTCCCAGTGAGTCTCCTGCCTCCCTTCAAGGCTGCTCTCCCTTCTTTCTAACCCTCCACTGACCATTGAGTTTTATCTCCACTCAGTTTTTCATCTTGCTCCTTTTACTTCCAGCTTTTATTTCCAGTTTTTGCACAGGCTTAGTCATACTGTGGTACCTTTGGACATCAGCAAGAGCCTCCTACATCCCAGACATACCTGTAACTCTGACACCTGAAGTTCCATCGAAAGTATTACATCCTTGACTCAAAGCTAACTCTCTTGTTACAATGCAGCACTTAGTGAGTGGGTTAAGAAAACAAGCTCCTCTGAGAACCAGGTTATAATATCCCCACCCCTGCCTGCCCCCTCACACTCCTAAACAAGTAGATGGTGAGTCATCAGAGAATTCTTTTGAAGATAGGAACTGGGTCTGTGTCATTATTTTAATTTCAACACCTAGCATGAGTAGATTACACATAATACTTAATTGGGAGGGTTTTTTTTTATCAAGTAGATATAGATCTTATATAATTAATTAGAAGATCTACCAGGAGAGCAACAGTAACAATTCAGAGAATGAGGAGGAATTCTTTGAATGAGGAAAGGGAATCAGAATAAAGAAGCTGGAAGCTTCAGGGCATACAATTTTGTTGTTATTGTTCTGCTTTTTATTTGCTTGGATGTTGTTGTTGTGTGTGTGTGTTTAGTTGCTATTGAAACACAGTTTGATCTCACACAAAGGACAGGGGTTGGGGGGGAGCCAAACATCAACACAATCTTCTCTCTTTCCTACAGTGAAAATACCCCTAATCATCCCATCATCCTTCAGGAACAGAACATAGCTATCAGCAACTCGTTCAGTGATGGCTGATAGAGCTCCCACAGCAGGAACTCCCCAAATTAAAACCCTATGGTTCTCGTGATTTATAACAGGTTCTTCCCATAATATCCATCCAAGTCAGGCAGACATGACTCCAAGCTTGGAGTCAGGAGACACCTAGGTACAGTGCATCCAGGCAGAACTCAGATCTCTAATTCACTTAGGGATCTCCAGTGACTGTAGGGAAATTGCCAGCAAAGGGGCTTTAGAATCACAGCCCTGAGCATCTTTCACAGGGACAAGACTGAAGAAGGACGCCAATTTCGAGTTCATGAGAAGTGGCAAGAAAAGGCCAAAAAAGCTGAGGAACAAATATGTTTCCTTCATCCTTACACAAACACATCTTTATTCTTTCAGTTGAGAGTGGATGGGATGAAAGCCTTCCCCAGAAAGCTCTGGCTGTAAAGAACATCTTCTGCTGCTCTGCCCCTAACCATGGTGCTGAAAAAAAAAAAGCCTTGCATCCAAAGGCATTTCTCCTTGTTTGGAAAGATGCTATGTCTTTTCTGGATCCACAAAGAGATTGTTTTATTTTATTTTTTGATAAAATGTTTCTCTGTGTATCCCTGGATGTCCTGGAACTGACTCTGTAGACCAGGCTGGCCTCAAACTCACAGAGACCCACCTGCCTCTGCCTCCTAAATTCTGACATTAAAGGCATGTGCCTCCACTGCCAGGCTGGATGTTTTCATTTTAATAGTGACATTTTCCATTTGCTTTCCTTTTTCCACCTCCAAATTGTTGCTATATTTTTTAAAATAATATTTCAAGTTTTGTCTTATTACAAAGTACTGTCCTCAGCCAATTCCCTTTGCAGCATTTAAATAGTAGACACCATTTCCTCTACTACTTCTCTCTGTGACCAAATGTACCCCTACAGTAAATTTGGGGAAGCCAGATGTAGTTATTTTCTGGTGTATTGAAAATCTCCAATTCTGTTATGTTTTCTTGGGCCTCTATTTTTAATGTAAAATGAAGTTAAATACCTCATTTCTATGTCTATGTCTTCAGTGTGCCACTTTCAAAAAAGTTAAAACAATGTTTGGAGGAGTTAATTGAAATGATTTTTTCATACAATATGTTTTGATCATGTTTTCCTCTACCCCAATTCATCTTAGATCCTCCCCACCTCTCTCTCTACCCACCCAACTTTGTGTTCTCTGTCTCTCTGTCTCTGTCTCTGTCTCTCTCTCTCTCATTTTTCAAGAAAGGGTTTCTCTGTGTCTCTTTGGAGCCTGTCCTGAAACTCACTATGTAGATCTATGTCTGTCTCCCTTGTGCTGGAATTAAAGGTGTGCACCATCACTGCCCTGTTGTCTCTGACTCTCTAGCATTAGACACAGCATAGGAGGGTGGGACATAAAAGCCAACCTTATCTGCTTCTCAGAATTGACATGTAGAGCTCCGGAAAAGTACTTCAGCTTCATTCTCAGATATTAGTAATTACCAAATACATACATAAATACATGGCCACTACCTGTCAGTGATGGACAGGTAGGAATAGGTTGATGAAAGAATGTGCAGATAAAGCAAAGAAGATTGCCCAACTCTACTTGATATTTTAACAATTAGAATTTCATGCAAAAATAACAGACATCTGTTAAGATTAAAGACACTAGCAACCTTTTTCTTGTGTATACCACCTTATTTTCAGATTTTACAATACAACTGTAAGGATGTGACATTGTGTCTTGTTTACCATGACAGATTCCAAATATATTAATAATTAGAAATGGGGAATACTTTAGGAAAAAATGTAATTATTTCTCTCTGACCCTTACTGGATCATGTAATTCTTGAACCCTGATATAAAGGCACCCCTTTTCTCTAAGGACTGACTCTATCCACAGGAAAAGGAATTTCACTGCTGCAGAGATTGGTTTTCTGATTCTTGTCTTGAGAGACATAAACAGTATCAGCTTTGCAGCATGCTTACATCTCTGGCCCCCTGAGGGGAAAATGTGTGGTATAAACTGTATTATCAAGTAAAGTCAGTCATCTCTTTATCCATTCAGATTACACCTCTAAATTATGCAGGGATTCTTTTTAAAAAACATCTATCATGTATCGTACAAGCATTACCAGAAATGAAAATGCAGCCATACAAATGAAAGCCCTGGATTCACAGCTTCTCATTCTTCTGTGATGTGCTTGGGTCCTTCTGCCTGCAGACTCCTCCTGCAGCATGCAGACATTTGTTTTCTGCCTTTCCAGTTAATATGTCAGAAGTGTTTTCACAAACACACTGGATAGATAAGGGACCTCTCTGTTTTTATTTACCCTTGATGAGATGCAGGGGAAAGGGTTAGATCTAGACAGATTAAATTCAGGCTCGGCCACAAAATTGCTCTGTGGCCAGAGACTATTGGACTACCTAAAACTGCATTTTGTTCATCAGTAACACTTAACCATAGGATTGAGGTAAAAGTTCTTTGTTACTTTTTATATATAAATTTCTCAATATTATACTTGACTCATGCATAGCATATTAATACATGGCTTTATCGTGAAGTTTAATATAAAGCCATGTATGTATGATTAAAACTAAAGATAGAGTTAAAGTAAACTCAACATTTAGGGACTATCCCAGAGCATTGAGTGTTTACTCTCACTCACCTAAAGTCACCAACACTGAGATGGGAAGGTTGGAAGATAAATGAAATCCAGTATTCTTTGTCAGATGTGTTTGAGTGAGCTGCCTCCAATCAAATTCTATTAGACATAAATCTAGAAATAAAACTCACATGTGCCTAAAGGCTGCTGGAAACCTCTGACATTAAACACCATTTTTCCTGCTACCAGAACCAAGACTGTACAGACCTTGTTGAATAACTAAAAAAAATTAATTTATTTGTTTATGGCAGCTTTTTAAAACTGTAACTACATCATTTACCTCTTTTCTTCCCTCCAGCATCTCCCATGCAACCCTCTTACTCTTACTCAAATTCTTGGCTTTTTTGTTATTTCATATATATGTGTGCAGGCATATACGCTCCTAAATACATAAACAAAATCTTTTCCATGTGTATAATGTTACTTTTATGTACATCATCTCAGAACTGAAAACTGGGTATTAGGTAACCAATTAGGGGGCTCTCCCCCAGGGATGCAACAAACACATTTTTGAGGAGTTGCACTCAGTAAAAGGGAAGGAAAGAGGAAACATATTGAGTATTACTGTCAGTAACTCCAGAGTTACTGATGCCAAATTCAAAGAAATGTGAAGTGTCCATCGAGATCCCACAGCTGGTTTGTGGAGGCACTGAATTCAAATGCTTTGTCTGTGCATTCCCAGCATTCTTGATCTTTCAGCTAGAATTTAACTCAGTAAGAGCCAAATATTCACTGGTTACTCATTGTGTTTTGTGTTGTATAAGGATGTGATGGTGAACAAGAAAAAGCCAGTCTTTGTTGTCTGTTGGGAAAACAGACATGGTAAAGGCAAGTCAAATGTGACGTGCATGTCACATATGGGAACGTGCACACAGGGTCCATACACTGTTTACATGAGGAAGAAATGGGAGCCTCAGAATTAAGTTACTCAATGAGTTAAGCATGTTTGAACAGGCCAGTCTGAGAATGACATATGATCTCAATGAGAAATGTATGTGGTGTTTAAAATGATGGATCAACAACTTTGGGGTCACTGTAGCACTCAAGGACGGTACCTGCTTTTTATGTAGCGTTTAGTGCAATGGCAGCAGATTTACCTTTCTCATTAAGTTCTGCTGAGCATCAAATATAATATTAGTGTCAGCATGTCTTCCTAGGAAGACAACTAATTGAAAATGGAAAGATCAATCAAACAAGAATGACTCATTATGGAGTGTCTGCTTAACATTTGGAAGGATGTCAAGAAGTGTAAACATACAGGAGAAACATGGGATTGAGTTTGCCTTTCTATTGTAAAGTCTACAGATCTGATATAGGTCCCTTAGAGGAGCATTTTTAGTAAATGAAAGTTTGTGTTATATTTTCAAGAGACAAGGGGGTGATCTCAATATGTGAAGAAACTGACCTCAAACTTCAAAAGACTACTATGTTTAAATACTCAGAGCAAAACTCACTACTCAGTACCAGCCATGATTCTAGGCCAGTGATCAAGCCCTCCTGGACCTATTGAGTAGACTTGGTACTGGAGACTGAAGCTGAAGGATACTTAGAAATGCAATCTCTGCAGAGGGCAACTGACCATCATTGCCTTTCCATTCCCAATGCTCAGCATGCTGTCTGAAAAACAGTAGCTGCTTAGTTAACATCCAGTGAGTAATTACATAGAATAATGTCGCTTTAGTTGAAAGAGGAAATAACAAAACATATGTAGTTGTCCCAACATGTGCTAGAATTTGAGACATTAACAAGTGTTAAACCACACATGATCACTTTCTGAATTCTAGCATGTCGTGTTATTAGGAAGCAGAGAGATGGCTAAAGAACAGTGATAGGAGAGTCAGATGGTTTCTTAATAGACAAGGAAACTGGCTTAGGCCTGTCAGGAAAGGTGAGGGTCACCTCTTAGGGGTCATAGTTCAGATGTCTAGAGGGGAAGAACAGATAATTCAGAGCATGAATCCAATCACCCAAAAAACAATGACAAAAAGTGGGGCTGTAGCTTTGGCTGAATAATTTTACAAACAAAACAAAACATATTTGTAGGCTAAATTCAAGGTGTGTATCACCAACCAGAGGCTTCAGGACAGGCAGAAAAGGAAGGTGCCTTTCAGGGCATTCAAAACAGAGGGTAAATGACCCACGGTTGGGGAACTTGCAGCTTTGGGGATGCAAGAAAGTCATTTGTTAGGATGTTAAAAGCCAGTTAAAGACAGCAGGAAAGATGGCCAGAGAAAAAACTGTGTGCAGAACTTGGGTTTCAGATAGGAGCTGTGAGAACAGTGAGTTACAGAGGAGGTTAGCAAGACAGGGTGCTCTGAGAAAACTTCAGGGATTAAAGTCCTTTTCCAATTTGGCATCCCCAATCAATTGATTTATCTCCAACACAAAAGTTACCGAGCACATCCCTGAGAAAATTTCTGTTCTAGAACTCTTGAACTGTTTGCTAGAATTTCTCTTGTTGCAAGTCCCTGGATGCTGTCCACAGATGGTATGTGAGAGCTTGGGCCTTGCAAATAGAGATGACTCAAAAGCGCCCCACCTTCCCCATTTCACATACTTCTGTTCAGGATTTGCATTTATCCTCACTGAGCTATCAAACCATGGTTTCCTCAGTAACTAGTAGGACCATGCACAGCCAATATTTATTCTGCTGCTGGGGCAGGGGGCTTTTGACTCATCCTCCCAGTGTAGAGCGCAGACATAACTCAGGTATTATGAAAAGTATACTTTTTAGGAATTGAGTGGCCAGCCAGTGAAAGTTTGTTGTAAATGTCAGTTCTTTCCAGCCAGGGCCTTTATGTAAGAGTTCCCTGTGTGCAGATGGTCCACAGAACCAGTACTGTCTTGGGTTATAGAAGAGTAGGTTCTCCACTGCCTCTCACACTGCCATACTCATGTGTGAGTTTTTTTTTTTTTTTTTTTTTTTTTTTTTTTTTTTTTTTTTTTTTTTTTTTTTTTTTTTTTTTTTTTTTTTTTTTGCAAAGGGTAAGAGAAAAAAGTGAGTGAAGCATTCACCTACTGGAAAAAATTGAAATGGGCTTAAAGAAAAATCATATAGTCCAGAGAAAAAAAAATCTAATGCACTATTATTTTTTATTTAATAAGAAAAACTGCATGATAAAAAACTATTAATACTGATGTTTTAACTGTTACAACAATATTTAAGGTCTTTCTTTTAATAGGTGTGTGTGTGTGTTTGTGTGTGTGTGTGTGTGTGTTTGAAATAGGGTCTCTGAGCCCAGGATGGCTTGAAACTCAAGGTGATTCCCTTGCCTCAGTTTCCCAAGTGCTGAGATTATAGGAGTGTGCCACCACATGGTGCCTTTTTTAGATTACTAAATTTATGGTACCTGCTTGCACTAGGTTCTCATCCACAGGAATGTGGCTCATTTCTGTCACCCTGTCCTTGATGCTAGAGAAACAAGAATCCAGGGAAACTTAGGATGGAGTGGAGTAGGGGGTGGAGATCCCTTTATGGCTGAAGGCAAAGAAGTCTTTTAAACTTTGGTCATGGAAGATTAAAAATAGCACAGAATACTTCAGGAAGCATTGTGAGATGGTGCTGATGGGACAGAACATATTGGATTATTAACTTTATGGAGGAGTCCTGGTCAAACATCACCAAAGGCTATCTTCTTATTTTCTGAGTGGATCTCCTAAGAACAAATGACCCAATGGCCATCTGGAAAATGAAACCAAACCCCACATTTTCTGAGTCTGTCAGGCAAACAGCAGGTAACATTCAAGTTGGTCATTCTTGTTTAGGAAATGCAGTAAAACAGGGATTTCAAATAGCCCATGTGACATGCTGCAGCATTGGAAGTTGGAAACAGGCCATAGTCATATGTCCCTCAAGTCCCAGTCTTGGGTAAGTGTTCTCTAATCCATTACCTAACTGTTCACCACTAGGAGCCCCCACTGGCCCTCATGATCTCAGCATCCAATGGCTATTTTACTAGTACTGTCTCCTAGTAAGGTTTGCCCTTGGACAGTAGTAGATCCCGTTTGTGTTAACTTATAAACAGAGAAAGCCTTTATCTACCACACTGGGACAGGTGACCTGAAAATATACCCCACTGTCTGGGTTCCCTGTTCATGATGAGTCACCCCTTAAATACTTATAAATCGAAAATGTTTACATTTGGAAATAACATTAGATTTACAGAAAAGTCATAAAATAGTTTCTCTGTCACCTTGGCCCAGTGTCCCCTCTAAGATGCTAGATAAACAGAATGCTATTACCTAAGCATAGGTTTTGATATAATTTTTCCCATTATTGCTCTAAATGTCCATTTTCTGGTCTACGAGCCCACTCAAGGGCCCACGGTGACAGTGCTCCTGTCTGTGTCACCAACCTTGGAAACTTCTCTTCTGGAGACACTAATCCAGCAATGACCTTGTCTTCCTCAGCCTGTTCTCCCTTACTAGCTCGCTGTTAGGCGTGGGTCATCTGGACGAGGGTCCCAGAGAAGTGATATGCCTTTCTCAGGGTATCCTACAGAGAGGCACATGATGCTGGCCAGTCCGTTTCCCTGCTTATCATCCATCCCTTCTTCTTCTCTTGATTATGCTGTATACAGTAATAGGATATCAACTTGGGTTTTTTTCATCTGTGGTTTCCTCTGTAAGTCACATCACAGAATCTAGAGTCTCTCTTTTCTGAGACTAGTCACAGGCACCCAAAATCTCCCTGTCCTGTTTCTTTCTGTTGTTCTGCATCAGATACACGAGCTTATGGGGTCATTCTCATTCAAACCACCACTCGCCCCAATATTTCTGTCTTAGAGTGGGCCATAATGAATTTCCCTTAAGTCCCCTTGTCTAATAGCAATGATGAGAACTCCACTCTAGGTCTGTGCTCTAGATGTTCTAGAGACTGAGGTTTCCAGATAGGATCCAGAAGTATGGAACTCCTTCTCCCATATGTTGCTATATATATATATATATCCATCATCCTCTTTAATAAGCCCATAAACACAAGAACAACCCTGAGTCCCGGGAGCTCACTTAATCGTAAGATCAACTTTTATATTATCATTAAGGGTAAAGATAAGATAATCCTCACATCAGATCTCCATTTCCCATACCCATAGGATCAGGCCTCTAAAAGAGATGTAGCAAGTCCACTGTACCCTCTCCTTTCTTGCTCTCTTGGCTCTCTCTCTGTCTCTGTCTCTCTGCCATCTGCTCTCTCTCTCTCTCTCTCTCTCTCTCTCTCTCTCTCTCTCTCTCTCTCTGCCTACACAAGGCTTCAAAGTCCTCAGCACTCTTTGGGAAGGAGCCATCACAGATCAATATAAACTGCCACAGGAAATGAGCCATATTTCTCCTCCCTGGCCTAAGGTTGGATGTTCAGTTTGTCTTCAAATCAATACATCCCCAGAGGCAATCTTTTCCACCAATCCTATGAGGACCATGGCAAAACATCAGATTCAGAGCCACTGGGGGACAGAATGGGTAGCATCCAGGCAGTATCCACAGGCTTTGGACTTTTTCTGCTTTGGGGTAATCCCTCTGAATCCCTGGCAGTGGTATGAAAGTAGATTTTTGTGAACTGGTTCCCTGGAAAATATATTTTTTAAATGCTGGACATGATATATAATGTTTACCCACAATTTTTTTGCTTTAAATACTTTCTTCCTGATTGATTTCTAGGTACAATAACTAAATATTCCATTGGATTTCTGCCACTCAGACATAATAGGTGTAAATAATCTTAAGTACATAGGTAAGAATACAACCTTACAAGCTAATTTGGAATGCTTTGAGTATCTACTACTTTTGATTTTAATGTGACCTATTTAATTATAGACTTAAATAAATGTTTAATCAAAGCAGTTACTTAGCAATTGTCTCATAAAATGCCTAAGAAGTCAACCTCTGACACCTGAGAATTAGTATAAGTGAATTCTAAGACACCACAATTGATACAATGGCTTTTATAAGCCCAGGGGATCTGGAATACTCCAAAGAAGCCCTTGAAAAGCAGCATGACAATTTCCCTCTAGGATCCCTCTGATGGACTGAGACCTGCTGCTGCAAGCTGTATCCAGAAGCAACATCTGCTTCTCCTTGGCAAACCTCCTACCAGCAAGAGAGGGACCAAAACAGCTGCCACCACCCATCCTAGCCTAGAGCTTGTCTTCTGGGCTAATCAGGCTACAGTTTTCCCTGGGCTCAGTCTTTGCCATTCCCACGGCAGGCCACTTGGCCCTTTTTGCCTGCCTTAAAAAGAGTACAGGTTTGTTTTCAAAGCAGCCTGCAGTAGTGTAGGAGTGTAAGAGAAACAGGAGACACTAAGAAAGAAGGAAAACATTACAGAGAGCAGGTTATAGGCCTGGAATGTGCTGGCCTTTCCAGAGATATTCATTACTGTAATCCTTACACCAATGGGAACTGTGTCCATTTTTAATGAGAGCTTTGACAATGTTCCAGAACTCCAGAGCTAAAAAGAAGCAAAGGTAGGATTTTTCTGCCTACCCTGGTCATTGGTGGCGCCATATGTAGACTACTGCACATACTAAGAACTGTCCAAACACTAGTGGAATAAGCCATGAATGGATCCATTGGAATAAGCTCCAAAGTATGATCACTGACCTCTAGGGTAAGAATGCTAGAGAAACAGCAATGTCAGTGTGCGGTGGTAGGAGGCAAAGGGGAAGGCTCTGAGTTTGGGGTGAGAGGAGTATTGTTTCCTTCTGTTGGTGTCTTAGTTGGAATGTTAACTCACTGCTCTCAGAGGCTTAGCTTCCTTGGTACTGTCAAGGGCATCATGAACTCCATTTCAGCATGGGATATGCACAGACAAAA